>BGPR01004286.1:0-63190 GCA_013235015.1 Araneus ventricosus | reverse complement strand
ACAACACAATTGATTTATTTCCAAATCTGGTTCATTAACCTAGTTACATGTTTGAGAAGATTTTGATTCAGTTTCAACGCTTCATCTGCTCCTATCTAGCCGTGACACGATTCCTTTCTTGCTCATATGTCAAGAGAAATGGCTCAGATTTTGCAGTCTTAAAATGCGTTTGCATATTATCAGACGAATTTGCGTCTAATGAGTGTTTTCTGATGCAGAGACCCACAATACAATTGATTTATTTCCAAATCTTGTTCATTAACCTAAAACGGAATCAATTTTTGTCATTTAATGCCATAAAAACCGGAAATAGTCCATCATCCAATTCTTTGGAATTTTTTATTGTCATTGGCGCCCTCTTACTTTAAAATGCGTAACTGCTAGATTTGTTGTTTCTCTGCAGTTCTTTGAATAGAAATAATTCGATTGTGGTTAATTTGTTTAATATAGTCAAAATGTGTCAGGTTTTTCTTATAATATATTCTGAATCATACTGCTTACTAAACCGATCAAAAACAGTTTTTAAAAATAAATTTTTATTCAGTGTACTAAAAAGGGAAAATTTATTTTTAATTAATTTCTACTTTTTAGTATTTAATTCATATTCAATATTATAAATCTTAACAAAGCTTTTTTTTCTCAATCTTCTTTCGCCACTTGTATTGAACCAAAAATATATTAATAGTATAAGCAAATTAGACATAAATTTGGCTCGAGACAGAAATAATTATTATAAAGCTAATTCTTTCTGAAATAGGTTCCTTACGTTCCCCTGTACTTCCCCAGAAAAATCCCAAAAAATCATCCTTGGGCAACACCCCTAAATTTTGAGTAAACGTCCGCCATCTTGGATTTTTCCCAAAAAGCCATAACTCGGCAATGGACAATCATAGAGAGGTGCTGTTGGTCTCAAACCTTTCTGTTTTGCAAGTAGAACTCATTACTGCAATCAAGAGTCTAAAATAGAGAGTTGATATAATTTTATTAGCATAAAACAAGTTTAAGACATACAAAAAACAGCATTTTTCACAAAAAAAAATTAATTTGTTTGAAAAAATATGACTTAAAATAATTTAAAAATCAAAATATTCACGCATAAATAAACAAGTAGTGTTCAATATCGTTCATTAAAATCGTCTTCAATTTGAATGATCCTCGTCGGTTGAAGCGCTGGTACGTTTGACTTGGACATGCTCCTCGGTATAGTGTTCATCCTCGGATTCCGGAATACCCCGATTGAAGCAGAACTCTCCTGCACATTCTCTGCCAATACCTGCTGTCGAACCTTAAGGAGATGCTCTTACATTTCAATACTTGGAGTGACAAGTTTTATAGTGAAAAGCGTCTGCTTGAGCTTTTATCAGGACGCTACGGCAATACCGTTCTTATTTCAGCCAGCACAAAATGTTTCTTGAACTGTTGTATCTTTTAGGCCAGTTGCCTAGAAGACTTTAAGGGACAATTGGTATGCCAACCGAAAAAAAGACGCCGTTGATGAAAAAAAGATTATAGATGCAGCTATTAGCATCCTCTATTTCCTACAGCGAGATCTGTAAGTATGAAACTTCCATGACGATGAATACTTTAAGTGAAGTTCAGGACAGTGGATTTGTTCAGTTTGTCTTCGACAACTGAGATGCAGATCACAACATTCGAACTGCGGATGGACATGGAACTTTTTATGTGATGGGAGGAGTGCAGTGTGGCTACGCCTACTTCAGCTGTTCAGACGTGTTCTTGTATTCCACCTTGGAATGGCGATAGACTTTGCCCGACAAGGGGCAGGACCTGCTGTACGGCGGGGGGAGAGTGTAATGAAATTGGTCTCAAATTATCGCCAGATTATTATTTATCAACTACAGTTGAATACCCCGTACAAAAATTTCTCATTCTGGACCCCCGTCCCCGCCTCTGGTGCCACCCCTGATTCCACGACAAAAGATTATACCAAAGGCAAATATTGTTGGAAAGTTTGGATTCATCCCAAACGTTACTCACGACTGGCTCAAGAACCATGGATTGAATCGCCTGGTAATGGAAGACGTCCTCTCCCTGAAATTTTGACCGATGGATGCCGAAATCGGAACCATATACTACTGGATTTGGACGGCGGGTCCCAAGTCAGCTGAAGAACCTCATACGGGATGGGGTGGTTTCATGAAGATTGTCGCAGGAAAAAAGATGATACGAAAAGTCAGCAGTGATACCCTTGCCCTTCGTCAATCTTCAACCTTTTAACCCCACATCAATTAATACCTGTCTTCTTTTCGCTGATGAAGAATGCAGGAAGCGGCAACAAAGATGTATTATGACATTTGTTCAGCCGCTTTTCATTAAAGCTATGGATATAGTTTCTCAGGCGGACGATACTGACGAGTTGTCCAAGGTAATAGTGCTAACATACTATAAACGATACTTTTAATTTGGCGATATTTTTCTTATAAAAAAAACAAAAGTATTAAAACAATCATCTGTTAAAACTACTCTACCAGTCATCTATAAACAAGACTACTGAAAACATAAAGAAGGGTACTAGTCACAAAATTATTAATTAAAAATCTTTAACATCATTCATCACATAATTAAATTCCACACTTATTATTAAGGATATGGTTTAAACAAAAATTGGTAGCGATGAAGATGTTTAATCAAAAGTTTTAACTTTTTCTTTGCGCCTTGATTACTTGCTACACTTCTAAACCATGCTTTTTCATTTTCACTGGACGGAGAAACCATGTGCCAGGATGATGTTAGAATACACCTTGTAGCATAATGAATTGTTGAGTCCATTTCCCCGCAACTGCAGTATACAGAAGGGGCCAAATGGAATCTATACAGATATTCTACGAATAGGCCATGACCTGTAAATAAAGGGATGCCCTCTCTGTGCCAGCCTAATGAAGTTAGCTTCACTGTTGGAATTATATTGAACGTTATATTATGTCCAAGTTAATAGTGAGATTAGGTGGGTTTCATTTGCTTATGAGTTACGTGGGTTCAGTGGGAAAAATCATGGATGGCAGTGGCCTCGAAGAAATGTGAGGTATTTTCTAAGAACGCTGTTGTCCACATGGCTAATGGACATGCTTATGCAAAAGCATTAGGAGCTCATTCGCTTTCTGAGGCAGCAATCGATCTTTTGATTGTGGAGTATTGCGAGGAAAACGGATTCTTAAGCGGTTCTGACGTCGAGACTCTCAGAGGAAATCACAACGCGTTGGGTGTCCTTGTCCTCCTCCGATGAATCTTTTCTATCAAAAGACAAACCTTTACTGAGTGCTGTAACCAGCGCGGTGAAGACAGTAGAAGAAAGAAGCAGCACTGCTAAATTATGTTTGCAGTATTTCAAGGAAGTTTCTGTTATGCATTATTTCGTGAGAGCGGAAAGAACAGGTGACTGAAATCTTCATCTCTACTCCGTCCAACGCATGTTAGTTCACCTCCATGCAGCTGGGAATATTCATTACACTAAATCAGCTCACCTGTACCTTCAGAATGTGTCTAATCTTAAGACTAGTTTGTCGGATCAAGATTTTGAGCGTTTCGTGAGTGAGGGTTATTTTACAGTTCGGCGATCGGATAAGTTTTGGTGCGGCGTTTGGACGGTCATAACTATAGAGCAGGTCAAATGCGATCTATGAAGGTTAGCGGTGGCTTGTCCC
This sequence comes from Araneus ventricosus, assembly GCA_013235015.1. Classification (NCBI taxonomy): domain Eukaryota; kingdom Metazoa; phylum Arthropoda; class Arachnida; order Araneae; family Araneidae; genus Araneus; species Araneus ventricosus. The sequence goes on along the minus strand of BGPR01004286.1, from coordinate 59,528 downwards.
AAGGCCGAAATATGTCTGATGGCGTCGTAGCGCGTTGGATTTACACCATGCCGGGAAGTCTTCAGGTGACGGAACAGTGGAAGCTTTCGCTGAAGTGACGGATGAATCTTCCGACAAATACATTTCTTTACTGAAATCGTGGCAGGCTCGAGATACGAGTGATTTGAAGAAATGTTTAATTTGGCTGAAACAGCACTCGCTCTTCAACCAATCCGAAGAACTCATTTCCCTGTCTTCAGGAATTGTTGCCGATGATAAGAGTTAATTGTGACTCAGCAGAGGAGCTAGGCGAAAATGCTGCCAAAGGGAATTGTGGGAAAACGATTTGCTGACGTGACTTTGGAGAGGAAAGTGCAAGTGTTTACACTGGCCGCTATGGAAAATACTAAATTAATTGATAAAGATCCTGTAGTTTTTAACTAACCAACTGTTCCACCGCATCGCGTATGTTTTAAGAAGTGCGGATGACCTTGAAGGTTGTCTACAGTATGAATGGGCACCTTACCTTCAGTCTTTATTCGACGACGTTGATCTTCGCGAGAGACGAAGACGATTTTAATGAACGATATTGAACACTACCTGTTTACTTTATGCGTGAATATTTTGATTTTTAAATGAGTTCCATCAAGATGTATGTTTTCAAACAAATTAATTTTTTTGTGAAAAATGCTGTTTTGTATGTTTTTGAACCTGTTTTATGTTAATAAAATCATATGAACTCTCTATTCCAGACTTTTTATTGCAGAAATGAATTCTACTTCTAAAATAGAAACGTTTGACACCGACAGCACTTCTCTATGATTGTCCATTGCTGAGTTATGGCTTTTTGGAAAAAATCCAAGATGGCGGACATTTACTCAAAATTTAAGGGTGTTGCCCAAGGAGGATTTCTTGGGATTTTTCTGGGGAAGTACAGGAGGACCTAAAGAACCTATTTCAGAAGGAATTAGCTTTATAATAATTATTTCCGTCTCCAACCTTAATTTGCCTATACTATAAATCAATTCTTTCTATCATAGTTAACTTCTGAATGTAATGATATTGTATGCTGTCATCGAGAACTCAGATGTAGAACATTTGAAATCTTTAAAAAATCAGGAAGCGACTGAAAAACGGCTACAAAATTCCTTGGATGATTCATTACAATAACGATTCAAGCCGAATTTAATAAACGTGGATAATAAAAGCGAGCATTTTTTCAGGGATATGTTAACATACATTAAATGCACAGAAGAATATGACGTTAAGTGCAAAGAAGAGAAACACAGGCGATTCGCAGATCCAGAAAGGTATGCAAATATCCGTTCTGTGCTCAGTGAAATCTGTGAAGAAGGATCGACTTTAAATGAAGGTAAATGAATTACATTTTATGTCCAAGATTCAGTGTTCATATTTGTAGTATAGTGCACCCGTGCTGCGCCATCTAATTCTGTAATGTATATAAGTCAGCATCTACCCCCGGGCAATGGGAATTCCATTTGTCTAGTTGTTTAAGATACACGACTCCGGACCCAAAGGTCTTAGGTTCAAAAGCAAGTGCCTGCTAAAGTGGTGACTAATGGACGAAGAACAAGCAAAAACTTCTTTCAGTCCCACTAATTCATGGCAGCAATACAAATCTCATCAATTCCACCTTCTGCTACATCCAAATGGCAGCAATGCAACTCTTACAGTAAAAGCAGCCTCCCATTTCATAGCACAAAACCTGCAGGTGCCTGCGCACGAACTATGGGGCAGCAATCTGCGCATATGCACGCAGCACACGGTAGTGCAATTATCGTTTCCTTGATATTCAGATAATATCAAACAAGTTGGGGGTTTCTCCTGTAGTGCACCCGTGCTGCGCCATCTTATTCTGTAATGTATACAAGTTAGTATCTACCTCTGGGCAATGGGAATTCCTTTTTTCTAGTGGTTAAGATACGCGTCTCCGAACCCGAAGATCTACGGTTCAAAAGCAAGTGCCTGCTAAAGTAGCAAAAAGGAATTCCATCTAGAATTCAGAATTGCGAAAGTTAGTTGCCCTTTTCCTTCCTTGGTACTTGGTAACACAAAGATGCTTATATTTATTCTCGATTTCTAATGGTGATGACTAAAACTGTAGCGATTTTTTTTAAAACAACATAATTGGAACAGCGATTAGTCTTTAAGATATTAGAAACAAAATACGCACATTTTAAAACTTTACTTGCCTAAAAACCATCACCTTGGACATATGTCTCCAACTATTTAAACTCAACAAAATCTAACATATTAATTCTCAAAGTAAAAAGACCTCAATTCTTTTTAAACACATCTGACGACATTTTCTTTCTTTTTTTTCACTTGTGATATAAATTTTAAAGAAGTGCCAAACAATATCGGGATAATTATTGCACTCGTAATACATTTACCACCGCTGAAGATTTCTTTTTTATGCGCGTCTTCAGAAAAACTTCCCCACTCTAGTGAATGAATAAAAAAATTCTTCACTCGTTAAAATGTGTAAATAAATATTATGGAATCTTAAAATACTTTTTTTTCTCAAATAATCTTCTTTCGCCACAGATAGTGAACCAAAACTATATTAAATTAATTCTTCCAATGAGAGTTAAGTTCTGAATATTAGGAAATAGTGTACTGTCATAAAAAAACTAACAGATGTAGAACACTTAGTCATCGTGATTCTAAACATCATGGTCACTTAAAAAAATTGAATATTTTGACTTTATGCAGGATGTGCATAGTTAAAGTTTTCCTATTCAGATCTGCTTACAGCCGTAAGCCATTGATCAGAAAAATATGAAAGTTTGAGGATTGCTTAATAAAATGATGAAGAAAACATTCAGCGTATAAAGTATTAGATTTAAATATTATCACCAGAGGGCAGATTACCGTGAAAACCCGTGGTACACATGCAAATGTTTTTAGAAATCATTCTGGCATAAAAGTTCCTCCTCTAATTGAACAGGAACCTCCTTTAGAACCACCTCTGAAACAGGTTTTCCTTCCTACCAGAATAAACAAACAACGATCCTGTTACTTCAAATTTCATTATCATTTTTCTCAATAGTAATTGGACCTGTTTAAAAACCAAAATTTTCCCGGTTCAGCTGGTGTAGTATCAGTGTTCTTACTTTCTCGTATACGAAGTTTACAAAGAGAAAGTATTGTAATCGTCAAAAAATTCGAACGCGAGATTTTGACGAATCTCCGCGTTTTAGATTTTCCTGAGTCCGAAAAACACAATTTTGGAATTATGTCTGCCTTTGTGTCTGTGAAAACGATAACTCGAAAAATATTAGAGATTCAGGGATTAAATTTGGTATGTAATATTTACACATTATTTGTAGGTCTCTATCAAATTTTGGAGAAAATCAGTCAACGGGAAGTCTGTCTGTCCGCGTTCATGTGAATACTATAACTAAAACCCTTGAATAGGTATATAGATAAAATTTGGTACACAGATTTATCGTCATGAATGTAGGTCCGTATCAAAGTTTGCACCAAATCCGTTGAAGGGTTGATTGTCTGTCGGTCTGTATAATCGCATATTTTTAATCGCAGTAACTTCGTAACAAAATTACTTAGATAAATAAAATTTGATACGTGGCCTTCTCACCTCAGTTGTAGATTGTTGTCCAATTTTTGTGTTAATCGGTTAAAGAAGGCGTTCAAAATGAAAAATTAATTTTTCTATTCCGATTCTACATGCTCATGCGTACTGGTAGCAACCTCTGTGCACGCGGAAGCTATTGAGAAATTACGTCACATTGTCCTTGAGCCGGCAAGAGTGGAACCTAGCAGTGTGTGATAGATCAGTTTTAATCGTTACGCATCTGTTTGAATTTGATTCTTGACATAAATATTTTACAATCACTATAATCTACAATGAAAAACGTTCTGATAGTCATTGGATTTTGGGTCACAGTAGATTCGAATTTTTTATCTACGCGGGCGGAGGAGAAACTGCACCATTTTGGGGAAGTATACGAGAAAATTTAGGGGAGACCACTCCCGCTTGTTATAAAAATAATTTCATTAATAAACCGCGACCTCGTAAACTGAAGACGATTGTGAGTGGCAAGTACGCTTCTGAGAGAATTATTGTACGTTTTACAATAGCTACTGCAAGACACCGAAAACCATTTGCATGTGTATCGAGAATTTTCATGGTAATTCGCATTTTGGTGGTAATATTTGGAACTATTTCTTCTATTCTCTGAATGCTTTTCCCATCATCATCTATGCTGTTTCTCTCTTTTCTTGTGTTTGGTTAGGGTTGTAAGCAGTCCTGAATAGGGGAGCTTTAATTATAAATAGAGACACTCCGTTCATAAATTTTGTCTTCAGAAATTTCATATGCAAAAGTTCAATTTAACATCTACTTATTTTTCAGAATCGCTGTCGACATATAGTTTTGCTGGAAAGGCCTAGCCGCACGAAGATTTTACTTGGAATTATAACGGCACTATTTAAAATTCGAAATATTAGTAGATATATTAAATAATATTAATTCTATAACAATAATGTAGAGTATGCTGTGCAACTTGGGATGAAAATATAGGGCATCTATAAATTATTGTCGGGGGATTTCCTTGCATCATAAATTTTGATAAATGATTATGACTATAGATTTTATTGGATATTCATAAGGTACAAATCAAAAAAGGTTTCTTTTATTGAAACAAATAGAGTTAAGTAATTTCTACATGGCAATCTTCCGCGGCAAGTGTCCCATCGGCACTTGGTTGGTAGTTAAGTGTCTATGTCTTTCGGTTTATCCCTCTCACACCGAGAGAGGCGGACTAAAATCTTCCCTTAATAGAGACGAAGACCGATATGCGGCGGTTTGCTTCTTTTGATGGGGGTGTGGATCTGAGATTGCTCAGGAGATAAGCGCGGTAGGGGGACCAATTATCATTGCCAACCACAGCCCATTTCCGTGCGCCTTAAGGGAAGGTTATGGCAGGAGGTGGGGAAAATGGCCACCAAGGTTGGGCGAGTCCAATTCATGTTGCTTACTCTCCAAAACTACCGGTTATAAAGAGGCTAGCAGAGAAACCTCGTCTCAGGATTGAAGAGTTGAATTACTAAAATGTTTTCAGTTTGTATACAAGAGCGATTAACTATTTATCTTAGACGAAATAAAAACGTTAAAACTTCTTAGAGGTGGCATAACACCACAGCGTACCCCCGAACTCGGAGCCTGGACGGCTCCCTATCGGTTGGATGGGTATGTGTGAAACTTTATTGAAAAGCATAAGCAAAAAAAAAATTCATCGGGATATATAAAAAAACACATAGAGGGGAAATTAACTGTACATAAACAGAGAAGAATATAATGATAAAACGGATGCAAATGCACATTAAGACACTTCTGTAATTATATTATGAATTGTTTTATAATCAGCTACTTATTTAATTATGACACATATGAACAGGAACAAACACATAACAATGAAAGGGTAGGTTTCAATAAGATTAACAACTTATTGATTGATACTTATATTCTCGATACTGGAACAATTATATACAAACTTCTGATAATATATATATATATATATATATATATATATATATATATATATATATATTAAAATTGAAAAATATTGCAATGCTCGATGCTGGGACAATAATATACGAACCAACTTGTAATATTATTATATTATTTAATTTTAATGATGCTAAATTTAGGATTGTTTTATAATCAAAAACTTGTTATTTTACTATAACACACATAAACAGTCATAAACACAAAGCATTAATAGGCTAGTTTTCAATATGATTAATTAATTGTTGATGAATAATAATATTCTGAAAAACAGGGACTATTATATACAGCAAACACTTAATATTGCAAGATTATTTAATTTTAATCATAAAAAGAGTATTTCTTAAGATTTCAGAGATATAATTAAACACAAAAAAGGTGGTCCCGGGAGGTCTAAAAATTCCCCTTTAACAGCGACGAAGGTCGGTCTGAGGCGGTTGCCTTCTTTTGAGGGGAGGTAAGGTTCTGAGATCGCTTAGGACATAAGCGCGGAAGGGGTCCAATTATGCTTGCCAACCACAACCAATTTCCTAGCGCCTTAAGCGAAGTTTGTAGCAGGAAGTGGGGTATGGGGGTAAATGACAACCCAGGTTGGGGGAGTGCAATTTATGTCGCTTCCTCCCCGAAAGTCTCGGTTTTAAAGGAGGTAGAAGAAAAAAGTCGCCTCGGAAGTAAAGAGTTAAAAGCTAAGTTTTCTAACCTGAGATAAAAGATCAAAATAATTGGGCGCTTGGAGGGTTAAAAACACTTTTTGAATTGAGCTTTATGAAAATGTAATAATATTTATCGTCATGTTCTATACTGAAAAGTTGTGAGGTAAGCAAATCATGGCAATAATTTGTGGGTTCTCTACACAATATTGGTTGGCTTGACGGCTGTTGTTCACGGAAAGTTTATAACTCAGAGAAAGAAAGAGGAACTAAACTAGGAATTCCATATTCAAGTGCATGAATTTATTTTAAGAAACACAATTTGTTTTCTCTTCCAGGGACATCTGAGTCGAAAATGATTCTGAGAAAATTAAACTGTTGAATTTTCTAATAATAATAAAATGCATAAATACTTAAAAGAAATACTTCAGTCACTTTTTTTACATCATGCATGAAACAAGATGCGTCCATGTTAACTATAAATACATAGATAAAACAGTTTGTAATTTATAAAAATGCTTCATTTTGCAGTTGCGACGAGCAACCTGAAGTGTTTTAACGAAACTTTCAGCAACACCAACTGTCGACTGGACTTGCTGGCTTTCATTGACTCCTTCAGGGAAAAAGAGCCTCTGGACGAATTCACCACATCCACTTACGATATTCCCGAAAAAATTTACTGCCTGTAAGTTCGTATAATTTCTATTAAGCGCATTTAATTTCCTTTTATTTATACAAAAGATTAAATATTGTGAAAATGCCCGAGTAATCTTTCGAAGCTCAGTTTTCGAATCCAAACGATAACCAAAAGAAGTGTTCTGCGTGTTCTGCCTGTGGATCCTTCGAGCCGCAGCTACTCGTCTATGGCAATCTGAGGCTCACACGCAGAAAGAGAGAAAGAGTTTATTGCCTGTAATTTCGTACAATTTCTCTTAAGCGAATTTAATTTCCCTTTACTTACACAAAAGACTAAATATTGTGAAAATGCAAGAGTAATTATCCAAAGTTCATTTTTCGAATCCAAACGATAACCAAAACAAGTGTTTAGCATGTTCGGTTGTGTGGAGCCTTCGAGTTGAAGCTACTTGTCTATGGCAATTTGAGGCTAACAAGCTGGACACGCAGAAAGACTTTACAGCCTGTAAGTTCGTATAGTTTCTATTAAGCGCATTTAATTTACTTTTATTTACACAAGAGATTAAATATTGTGAAAATGCCCGAGTAATTTTTCGAAGCTCAGTTTTCGAATCCAAACGATAACCAAAGGAAATGTTCTGCGTGTTCCGCCTGTGGATCCTTCGAGCCGCAGCTACTCGTCTATGGAAATCTGAGGCTCACACGCAGAAAGAGTGAAAGAGTTTATTGCCTGTAAATTATTACAATTTCTATTAAGCGCATTTAATTCCCCTTTACTTTCAGAAAAAATAAAATATTGTGAAAATGCGCGAGTAATTTTGCAAAGTTCAGTTTTCGAATGCAAACGAGAACCAAAAGAAGTGTTCTGCATGTTCGGTCACGTGGATGCTATGAGTCGCAGCTACTCTTCTATTGCGATATCAGGCTGACACGCTGGTTACGAAGTACACTACATCACAGCAACGGCTTGTTTATTACACTTCATAAACTGCCCTTTTCTTTTCGACGTACGTTCTGTTCAATCTAGAGGCTATTATCATCTTCAAACACAAGCAAGTTGTTCCACTTGAGAGTTATTTGTGTATCTCTTTACCTGAGGATCTATTGTTTCTCCTTCCCTCTAGATCTTTCATACCTTAAAACAAATAAGGTAGTGTGGTTCGGAGTGGTTTGTGTACAGGTTGACAATTATTGAGCCATATGAAATAAAAAAAAATTTCAAAATCTACTGAGTTCTAAAATTTTATTCAAATATCAAAGTAACTACAGATATTCGGATTTAGTTTATGACATTTCGATATGTTTTCCATCAATGGTTATGACGTGGAGCAGACGAAGAGCAAAATTCTGCGAAAATAGCTGAAGTGTCAAGACATCGACACTACCAGTTCTCTCGAACTTTTAAATCACATTTTTGATTGTTATAACACTTTGACCAGTTGTCTTCAGCTTGTGCTCGGTTGCAATTTTCCTTTCAGCCGGAATCGGGCTGTTATTGCTCGAATACTAGGAATTGACGATCGATATACGCTCAGGAACGCTGTATTTCGACATTTTCAACAAAAAAATGAACAACATTAAGAGTGAGCATAAAAAATCCCAACATGTCCTGCATTCAACCGCCAAATTTTAACTGAATCTCGCCAACGGTTCAAAATTTATCAAGGTGTTTTTTCATATAGCTCAATAATTGTCACCCTGTATGTTATTATGTTATTTCAAAAAATATGCGTAGTTCTATTTCTTTATAGAAATTTTGGCTCTAATACGTTTTCCCCTTAATTTATCAAATGTACTTCATTTAATGCCAAGAGTGTAATTAAAAAACTATTGCATTCGTTTAATGATAACTAATTACTTTCGGCTCTTTTGTGAATGTTTAAAATAAGGATAATGCCAATTACTAGATTCAAACATTCCTTTCTCGCGTATTTTTAAAACGTTTTTTTTAACATACGATTATGTCCCATTTCTTGAAAATAAACAAAATGGCCTACGGTTCTAGTGGCATTAATCCAAGTTGTAGTAATTTGAGATTTCTCTGCAAGATGGAGAAATTTCTGGAGAAATCAGGAATAGAACAGATAATGGCAGTTGTTATTAGATTTAACAGAAGCCATAAAAAAAGTAACGTCTTGCCATGCATTTCCACAAGCACACTTATTCACAGTAGTCCAATTTTTATCGGCAGAAAATGATTGGGGAATAGGCGTTTACAATCGAATCTAAAATACTTATAAGATTGTGTACATGCGGTTTTACGTTGGAGTGATTTAAAACATTGACGCGCAATGGTCAGGCCAATCATGCTTATGCTGCAGTGTCAATGTCCCTGCACCATTTGAAAGCTACACCTTGTGATACAATAAAGCGCCTAACAAAATGAAATTTTTTAAAAATAAATAAGTAAAATTAAGCAAGGTCAGAAGTTAAAGGAAAAAGAAACAAGAATCCACCATCTTAAAAAAGTTCATCTGGTGGCTTCTTTATTCTTAACGTCTTTCCGCTCGTTACAGTGATAGTGGGTCAAATTCCTTCTGTGACAAAGTACCGTAAGATTTGAATCACTAATAACAACGAGACTAATAATGTGAAAAGAATGGTTGACCCCACAAAGAATAGATCATATCTGTAAGAGTTAGCAGTATTACAATGACCTGAGCAATCAATCGTGTTTAGAGGAATATATGGCACAACTTTACCTGGGTTTTTTTTGCTTTTATTTCAGCTCATAACACACTGCCAGTAAACTCATTACACCAGATTTCATTAGACATATCGTCGCTTAACAAGCGACACCACCTATCTGAATCTTTTGAAATTTCAAAGAGGATGATTCAAATGAATTTTTCGCAACCAATAACAAATATTTCTAAATTTTTCTTCTGTTTGGAATATGTGGTCTCATGTTCATAGTAGATCTTAAAAACATTTAGAAATATTCGTTAATTGTTTTGAAATATTCATTTGAATCTTCCTCTTTGAAATTTCAAAAAATTGAGATAGGTGGTTTGCGTGTTAAGCGACAATATGTAACCTTCAATCAGAGAAATATTGACGTTTGACCATGTGGGAAATGTCGTTAGAGTCATAGTAACACTTAGATATAATTATACGCTCCATATAATTTATTGTTAATCCTTGATAAATTTAAGAAAGGTCTTTAAATTCTTCGCGGTCTTCTTTTAGCGAAGTGAATAAAGTTAATACAAATAAATAAATACAATTAAGTTAAAAATCATTTCTTACCGCAGGTCCGAACTCCGTTTTCTTGGCTGCCTTGTAGAGGACATCAACAGAAACTGCGGTATTAGAGCTCGACATGCTACAGTAGAATTTCTTCAAAGGGCCTCTTTCGCGGATGATTTGTGTCCGTTGGAATTCCGAGAAACACTTCTGGAAGACATCGATGAGTTTGATCTGACCGAAGAACAAAAGACCTTTGCAATTTCCGAACTGGAGAGAATGAAACTCTCAGATGAGGCCAAAATAATTCGCATTTGAAAATTTAAGTATCAAAATTTGAACTTGCTTCGCCTACTTTGACTGATAATGTATTTTCCTGGTGTTTTATAAACATTAATCACTCCTAAAATCTTTTCAAATAAATTACTGAAATGAAATTCTTTTCGTTTCTTCACAATTTGACATTTATTTAAATTGTTGACACCGGCGAGACAGTTTTCGTTTCTTTCCAACTGACTCTGCCGAAATATACGAAAATATTGCCCAATATTGTTAAGTATTGGAACGACACAGGAATTCAAATTGATCGTTCAGATTTGGTGGGGAGGTAGGGAATAGCAATATAATACAAACGCAACCGCAGCCACTGAATTCAGCAGGATGAAATGTAAACACCAAATTTATCTGCCATCGATTTATTTTGAGGGTGTCATGAAACAAATCTTACATGAGACTTCTGTTGACAGTGACATGGACCCTCTAATATACGTTGGCAACGGTCATGGGAAAATTGCCAGAATGTTACCCAGCCAATGGAATGCAGCTGTCAGTTCCTGTGTTCTAACAAATGGTCAAAAACTCTTTGAGCATCCTTATAATCTTGTGCAACTGTGCGATTGCATGATGAACGCTATCCCAACCTTAAAATACAGAAGTATCAGACTTACACACAAATCACCCTTCTATATCTTCATTTCAGAGGAAATGAAAATATCTCATGTCAGAGACTACCAATAATAGATGCATGATGCTTGTAGCATCGATATGCGTTTCTACTGGCAACGTCCGTTAGAACGTCGAGAATTTCCCAGAATTTTCGCTTTCCAATGCAATGGGTGCTTCCAGTCCTGTATTCCAGTATATGGTTGCATCTTTGAGAAACCTGTTGTAACTATGTAATAATGATGATTGACATAATGTACAAAGACGTTATTTTGTTAATCAACGTCTTTCTGTTTCTTTCCTTTCCTTGACGGAAGGAAAGAAAACGGTTCCAGTAAATAGGCATATTTTATACGTCCTGTACAAAATATGACCTTTTACTTGTAAAGGTTCCTGACGCTCTGTAGAAGGGCATATTTTTCCCTTTTACAGAACGTCAGCAACATTACTTCCTTATATGAAAACTTGTTTTTTACTATTCTCTACCAACATAATCACTCTGTATATTACTCGTATTACAAACGTTTAATAAGTTGGATAGTCGTGATTTTTAAGTAGTTATTAATTAATGAACAGTTTCAAGAATCACTAATTACACAATTGTCAGTAAAAAATGAAATAAAAGTTTGCGAATGGAATTTCATCTTGTATTTATGGAAACTGAAATAACTGACATTTTTTCGCTTTGACTTAAAGAATAAACACGAAAAGAAAAAACAGAGTAGGTACCTATTTAAATATTTGTAATATTCGTTGGAGAGACATACGAATTATCTGCAATGTGAATTTAAAGCCTAAAGAAAATTAAGAATAAATAATGGATGAGAATAATAATGGATGAGAACTCAGAAACATTTCCTTTTGAAAAAAAACGTTTTTTTCAAAAGGAAATGTTTCTTATATTGCGGTTGGACAGAATTCAGGCCACAAAGTGTATACTTTTGATAAATAATCTTACCCTCGACGGAAAATTTTGTCCATTTAGAACTTCTATGGCGAGTGGGCTTTGAAAAAGTTCGTCATTCGAGTTCTCATCCATTCCTTCCATTTTGACTATTTTTCTTCTACTTTCTAAATTTTATTTTATATGTGTTAATTATTAACTGTTGCAATATTTTGTTGATGCAATCACTAGATGCTGCTGCGTGGAGCTCAAAAAGGTATATTGTTATCGTTATTGTTTAATTCTTCTGTTTCTTATTTATACTTTTTCTTTTTTAACTTATTTAATTTTGTTTTATTTTTCTATTATTTAAATAAGTAACACTTTTTTAAGAACTTCGAAGTGAAAGTTTTAGTTCATATTTTTAGTAACAATAAAAATATGCCTAAAAAGTACTCATAATTTTGTTTCATAATAATGCCAATGTTCTATGTAATATCTTCAACTACCAATGTTTTACGATGCGCCATCGTAGATTTAAGGCTTTAGCACATCAAAAACTTAAAGAACAGGTGGTTACTTTGAAGTGTTAAGTTCGAATACGTAAAGGATACATAAAGTTCTATCATGCCCAGCCGGAGATACCAGCCATTCCAATCATAACCTCATTCCGATCTCCTTGCTAAAACACGCTCCAGTTTCCAGAACCCTACCCCATATTCCCCTATAATCTTATATTTTGTAGCAGGAGGCTTCCCAAGAAAATTCATAGGCATAGAATTCAACGAATTAGTAGGCGTTGTTTTCCAAGATATCCAAGAATCCGAATTGAATTGTAGCAGCTTTCTAAAGAGGCAAAATTCACGTTATAGACAGGTCCATCTAAAAAGTGATTGGCGCTGTAGGCAGGTTCAAAATACGTTGAGTAAATAAAAAATTCAGCCGGGAGCTAAAAATTATCGTTATATACAGTATTGGTATTCACTGGTTTCACTATATGTCGGCATGCAGTGTTGTATTAAAAGTTAATATTTTGGAGGATTTATGATAATTATATATCTAATAATTTCTAATTTTGATTCATGTGGTTTACATGCAGATTTATTGAACAACGATAATGAAGCAATGATATTGCAGATTAAAGTTTGAAGTAGAAAAGAAAAATAATCTTTGAAGCTAATCTCTGTTCTTGAGTCCTTTCTATAATGATGGAAGCTGAGGAGGTTTGCAATTAAATGCAAGGATGTATTTGCATGAAACCGGATCCTGATACGCGCTATCACAAGCGAGAGCAAATCCGGAAGAAGAAACAAAATAAATACATTTTGTTAATAACTCTATTTAATTAACTCTCTCTAATTAACTTAAAAACATTTATCTGTATTCAGTTCTTTGAAGCTTCAAATGCAACATGTGGATCATTCTTCTGTCTCTTTTTGTGTTTGCTAAAGGTAATTTTTTATCAATGTTATGTGTAATTATGAAATTATATTTTTGCTTACATATTTTTTTACAACTAGTGGAATGCACTCGTTCAAAACGTCCAAACTTTGGGACAGTGTCATTTTTCTGACAAATGCATAATAATTAACCGATGAAATTATTCTGTAATTGCATTAATCGGAAAAATATTTAACAGAAATGAACAGTAAACAACCGTAACAATAATGAAATATCTTGTCTTAGTAGAAGATCAGCTTCGTCATATTTCCAAACAGAGTGATATTACCTTCTTTAATAAAAAAAATTGCTGGTTAACCCTCTCAAACCGAGCGAGGCGGTCTAAGAATTTCCTCTTAGCATCGACGAAGGTCGGTCTGAGGCGGTTGCCTTCTTTTGATAGGAGGTGAGGTTCTGAGATCCCTTAGGAGATAAGCGCGGTAGGGGGTCCCATTACCCTTGCCAACCACAGCTCATTTCAGTGCGCCTTAAGGGAAGTTTATAGAAGGTTGTGGGTAGGTGGGGGAAAATGATCACCCAGGTTGGGAGAGTCCAATTCGAGTCGTTTCCTCTCAAAAAGTCCCGGCTTAAAAGGAGCAAGAAGAAAAAAGTCGCTTCGGGACTACAGAGTTAAAGTACTATCTGTCTTTTTCGTATTTGAAAGTTTTTCTATTTAATTTAAATAAATACTCGCAAAACCAAATTAACGTTCGCTATTATCGAACAATTCAACGAATTAAACATATCATACCAGAAACAAATTTAGACGCATAAAATTTCATTATTGCCGAATTACTTGATAAAAAACGTTTTCCAAAGAGCAAAGAGTCTTTTAACGGCAAAATCACAGTTTACATTTGATAAATAGAATGCTCAAATTATTTTTGTTATTAGAGCATTTCTAAACAGCGTTCATTGAATGTTGAAATGACTCCGTACTCTAAATTATTGTGAAAAGATTAATTAATTGCAGAAAGTGAAGTGCTCTTTCTGAGCGCGGTGACTTCGTCATTTAAATAGTGTTAGCAGTAAGATAACATGTATGCCAAAATTGCTTTCGGCAACTATTTATTGTATATCCACATGCTTCTCATTTGTTAAAAATTTAGTGGTATCCCTACATAAAATTCTCTGATGGAACAAAGTATGCGTAATTTTAATCTGAATCATGACATCCAAAACCAAGGATATCGATAATGTAAAAGTTTTAAGAAACTTTCTTTTATAATACTTATACTGTACTCTTAATCATTTGGTATATAAAAGTCGAACGAAAATGCTTGAACATATTTGCAAAATCTTTTTATCTAATTTCTTCCTTTCATAATCGAGGGGACGAGTTTATTCGGAATATTCTCCTCGAGACATTTTTATCGTCACCAGTTTTGTGAAGATTCGATAATAACTCCCCGAGTTATAGCGACTGTCCTATCTATAAGTTTGCCGACTGTACACGTATACAAGAATAGAAGTAGGCATTCCCGCTTGTTCGTGTAATATTTTCCATAACTCTTACTGAAATTTCTTTTTTTATCAAACTGTGCATTAATATAAAATATTACACCAAATTTAAATAAAATTGGGTTTCCGCTCTTCCTAGCCGTCAACGTTTCGCTAGTTATGCTGCCATGTGCAAGATGTTCCGTACATTGCTTAAGCATTTATGTAGACGTCACCTACTCTCTCGCGCTAATATACGGAGGGATCAAAGTTAAAATGAACAAAATCCAAGCGATTCATTTCTGAGAAAACAAAATTTGATTAAAATAGAGAAGTCCGTTTAAAGTAACAACGGACTTCTAATCGTTTTAGCTTCCTGGTGGATATACATTGAATCGTTGATTGTAGAATCCACGTGAGTCAATAATATCAAAATACCAGGAGTATAAAAAAATATAATTAACTTTTTAAATCAATGATTAAATTTTTTACCTAGTAGATTTTATGTACTTATAACGTTATTTTCCTTGATTCTCGTGATTACTTCACTCATTATGAAAAATCAACTTTATAATGCTAAAACAGTATTAACGCAAGTAAAAAATGACTCATTTGGTTTCTGAAATAACGATTCAATTAAACTATGTCCATGTATCCTTATTACACAGAAATTCAACATTTCTATTTTATAATGTTAAAACAGCATAAAAGCAAGTAAAAAATGACTCATTTGGTTTCTGAAATCAACGATTCAATTAAACTATGTCCATGGATCCTTATTACACAGAGATTCAACATTTCTACACTACCATAACGTGTTAGGGCGAAAGATTGACTGGTACGCTTTAGTTCTCAACCCTCCATATAATAGAATTTGGAGACTGCAAAAGAGGTTTCACTAAAAATATTTTAAAAATTGCAAAATTACTGATGGTGATATTGTTTTAATACACTTCTTACAGGGGAAATTGACTGCGGCAAGGATTTATTTGAACAGTGCCCTCAGCCGAAATTGTTTCGCGAAATTCCACGGGAGGTAAACGTGTTCAAGGCCCGTAAGTAAAATTTTATTTATTATTGTAAAGAATTGATTAACTTCCAAATTTTGCTCATTAACCATATATAAGCCAGTGGCGCAGCAGGGGTAAGTGGATCCGGGATCATAATATGATGTTTTCGCCCCCATCCCAGTCATCAGTGATTTAGTTTGCGTAAACGGCGTCCTGGTCATGGTATTTCTTTGTCCCTCAGCGTATTTGACTTTTAAAAGGGACATAAACATAACTTTTTATCACCATGGCCAATGGCGTAGCGAGAGCAAATGGCACACGGAAAACAATATTTTTAGGTACATTCCTTATACGAATTCTACCTATTACAATGGTTCTCATGACACGATTTCAGGAAAATTTCTGCAAATCTTCTCCGATCATGACCCGTAGAACCCAAAAGTTATATATATATATATAACTTTGGGTTCTACGGGTCAGGTCTACGGATAAGTAGCGACACTGAATATTTAATGTTTAATGAAAAGTATGGGTATTTTATTGAATGATATTTTTACTGTTTTTAGTGCAATATATTGTTGCATTACATATTTTTAGTCCTTTCTATATAGTTATGTTTTATTGTTAGGGTTAGTGTATGACATTTCTTTCTAAATTCTTTCATTTTAGGGTAAATTACCCTGTTTGTTTTTTCAACAACTTAAGTAACAGGGATGGTTTGTCCAGCAAAATTAATTTAACCTGGCTAAAGCTTGTCCACAGCCAAGCTGCTATGTTAATTGTTGAAAACTCCATATAACTATAGGCGTAACTTGGATTGCCTTTTTCAATACTATTAATAACGACAGAGTTTTTTTTTACTTGTTGACGTATAAATGTTTAAACATAATTTTTTGTTCATGGTATCTATATTATTTTCAATTCTTTAGATTTTGTTTTAAATTTGGTTGTATTGTTC
Source organism: Araneus ventricosus (assembly GCA_013235015.1). Taxonomy (NCBI): domain Eukaryota; kingdom Metazoa; phylum Arthropoda; class Arachnida; order Araneae; family Araneidae; genus Araneus; species Araneus ventricosus. The sequence goes on along the minus strand of BGPR01004286.1, from coordinate 42,850 downwards.
AAATAATGACTTTTTTAATATATGATTTGCTTCTTGATAAGTCTTGTTTACTTTGTTTCTGTATGATCATATATATAATATGTGTGTGTGTTTATATATAAATAGATATATGTATAACGTTTTTGCCCATGTTATCTTGTGAACATGATAACTGGAGCAATTTTGATTTTAACCAGCGTGGGACAAGATGTAAGGATAGTGAAAATCTCGGTCGAATTCGTGGATGTGCTTTTCACCTCGAAGGGGTCGGAAATGCTGGGTGGGTGAAATTTTTCTTTCACCATAATTCCCTCATAACTGAAAATAGTGAGACAATTCAATTTAGGCGAATTATTGCTTATCATAATTAACAATTTTTGCATTTAAACTTTTTCGATAGCTCCAATTGCGTAGAAGTTATAAGCTGAAAAGTGATTTTCTATCAATTCCCCTCCTATCGCCTAACTTAAAGTACCTTCCGACCTATGCATGTTACCTCTTGTTGGAAAGATGTCGTCTTTTTCAGTCTCTTCCACTCTCTTTCATTCTTGCAGCTCTAATCCTTATTAAAATAGAGGGCGAAATGTTCTTTTCCTTATGTCTCCGGACTTAAGGAATCTACCTTTGGCATCCGGCATGCCTACGGGGATTTTTTATGGTTAACAGGAAAGATTAATCATTATTAAAAACTAGCCGCCTTCTAGAGTTTAGAGAAGTTAAGGAAAGAATTGTTGAAGCAACAAAAGAAACAGCAGGAAAAGGAACAAAAGAAACAGCGGGAGAGGGAACGAAATAAACAGCAAAAAAAGGAACGTTCGGCCTTACTTGTAAAAGATAGATGAAAATGATATTATGAGAATAAGAAACAAAAGAAAATGGCCGTAGAGGGAGCGGTAGCTAACTTGAAATTAAATCTCTCTCTGTAAATGCTTCAACATCAACTGGTTCGTTCCCTATGTTCGTCTGCAATTAGGATTTCAAGACTACATACGAAATGTCATTTATCTAAGCCATTTCTTTTAGAAGACATCGTCTTCAAGATTATGCTATTATAGAGACCGACAGACAGTCAACCCTTTGACGGATTTAACCCAACATTTGATACTGACCTACATTCCTGATGATACCAAATTTTATCCAACTAGCTATTCAAGTTTTTGAGTTATAGTGTTCGCAACAAGCGAACAGACAAACAGACTTCCCGAAGTCGGATTTTGTCCAGAATTTGAAGGAAACCTATAAATTATGTGTGAAGATCAGATACCAAATTTCAACGCGCTAGCTCAAATATATTTTGAGTTATCGTGTTCACAGAGACACAGACAGACATAATTCCAATATTGTGTTTTTCGGACTCGGGGAGGTCTAAAATGTGGAGATTCGTCAAAATCTCGAATTCGAATTTTTTGACGATTACAATACTTTCTCTTTGTATACTTCGTATACGCGAAAGTAAAAATGGCATAAACGCAGTATTTTTATTCCATGAAGCCAATCTTTTTAAAATTCTTACTAATAATTCTTTGCTTTATTTGAAATTATAACAACAAAAAGAAATTTTATTCTTTAAATAATTTTTTACAAAATGTTTTTAAATAATTATTCTCACATAAAACTCAACGACCATAATGTCGATAATCAAGCAGAGGTGTTTCTCGTATAATCATCCAGATTTATTATTTAAAATGCTGTATTTGCTAGCAACTCCATCGCACCAGAAAGTTAATCCCAACCACGCAATGTTCTTTGGTCAGCTAAGAAAATCGAAGCTGAGTAGTTATCAAAAGATTCCTACCTATATTAATTTTTTTGTGTATTTTTTAGGTAGGGTCAAATATCCTTAACTTGACCCTTTCAGGATAATGTCAAGAATAGACCACTTAGAATTAAGATATTGCACAACAACGTCTATCAAATTTTAACCTGAATTATGCTTAAAACTCAAAATATATTTTCAAGAGTGGAAGGAATGGGGAAAGGAAAATTTACTTCTGGACCTTCTCAAAGCATATTTACATATACTCCATTAAGATGGCTTTTCAGATCGGGATGGAAATCCTTTCCAATAGAAAATATAACTTTTAAGTTCCCTCTTTCCATCCGTAATCCGAAATTCTCTCCGAGCCACTGTTCCCTGTGTGACTGGTGCCACACACATTCCGTGTTCTAGGCAGGGGTGGCAGCAGAGCCGGGCCCAGAATCAACCAGGAGCCTCCTATCTAGGTTGCTGTGCGTAAAAATCTGAATACGTCTCCTAAGCAGCGACAGTCTTTTCCTCATCGACTTCGTGCCGCTTTCGATTTTGATTGGACGTTGCTAGTCACATGCGTAAACAGCCGCCATTTTGGGGCTTCGCTTGAATGTGTGTATCAAGGTTTTAACATTATACTCTCTATCTATTTTTCCACTTTCGCTTTTATATTTATATCGTTTAATCGATACTTTAAAATTTTAAGATGTCCACTTGTTGTGCTGTTGGATGTTCGAACAACGCGAAATCGGACTTCAAATTATATCGTTTACCTGCAGGTAAACGTAATGAAGATATACAAAAACAGTGGCTGCATAGGATCGAGGGATATAAATGGTGTCCAGATGAAAATAGCAAATTGTGTGAGGTAAGTTTGAATTCAATTAATTATTTGTACACTTATTCAAGATTTTTAATGATATTTTTTATTAGTAATGTAAAGCAAGTATCTTTTTTTCAAAGGGAATTCTAACAAATGAACTGCATTTGAGATGCTAGCGTATTAAATTAGTTAACTTGTACGTGTCATGTAAGTTAATTGACGAAAAGTCATTAAAAGAGAACAAAAATTGCTAATTTTTGTTTTCTTAATTAATGAATCTTTCTTTTATTTTATTTAATAATTATGATACTAATATTATGGTTTTGACTTAAATTATGCATATTGTTAAATAAATTTTTAAGTTATTAAAAAACTTGTTTCATCCATGAATGCAAAAAAAAAAATGTTACTCTATTTTTATAAGAAATAGCTAGCAAAAATTAAATACTTTAAATGTACTTGAATTAATTCCTTTTTTTATCCTATATATAAAATATATATATATAAAAGAAATAGGCATATTTAAATAGAATTTTAAGAATTGTATTGAGGAACAATTTGTGCTCTAAATAGTATTATTTAAAATTGGATGTTTGTGAATTATAATTTAGATGTTGTATTACAGTTTTTATACGCAAGTGGCATTTTTTAAAGCTTTTAAATATTAGTATGTAATATACAAATGTTTTCAAAGATGAAAGAATTTAGAAGGGATGTAAATAGTTTAGTTTATGTGTCTGAGGAAGTATTTACTGCTTTAAAACTTGTTGAAAATCTTTTCAGGCCTATAATTTATGAATATTACGTAAAATGTAATTTGCTTAGAATATCTCTGACAGCGCCTCATGTTTTTAAGTTTTCGTTTTGGCCTTCATTTTTTTCAGAATTTTTATTTCATCTTATTTTAATTAATATACTTCGGGAGCGAATATACTATCTATATTTTATTTTTTTAATAAAAACACCGCCTTATAATTAAATGAGATGGTCGTCATATACAGTAAATCCTGTTTATAACAATATTGTAGAGACCTAGAATAAATATTGTTATAGACAGTGGAAATCAAAATCTTTCAAAGGAAGCAAAAACTAAGATAAACTCTGAGGGAACAAACAAGGAATCCATTCTACTCCATTTTATCAAGGGCTAAGGACTTTATTCGAAATGGATTCAAAATATTTGGGAAATTTTTCTGTAAGAAGCTTGCATTACGCCAAATATAGCTTCGAAATTTCCCAATAAAAGACAAAGGAGATCAGTACCATCTAAAAACCATTATTTCAAAAGAAAAAGGAAAACCAAACACAAACATAAAAATGTTAATAAGATTGATTTAAAATATCATTAGCCTTCCGGCTGAAAAACAGCCTTCATAAAAATAAACTTACAATCGTAATCACTCCCAATTAGTGTTCCTTAAACATCGATAGACTATCGATACTATCGAAGCCAAGTCGATAGTATCGAGTTTTCGAAACTATCGACTGAAACTATCGATAGTTTCCTCTCGGGCAATACTATCGATAGGCGCATTTTCAGTCGATAGTTTCAAAACTATCGACTGAAACTATTGACTGTCCATAGTATTGCTTCTATTTAGTGGCGAGTCGTGTATTGTGTCAGTGCGGGTGATGTATTATATAATACCTATCATTGATGCATTTTTGTATAATTTAAATATTGGCCTTTTTGGTCAATTTTGGATAGTTTAATAAATTGATTTTTGACTTGATGTAAGCAAGTTTTTATATATATGGTACTGAATTTTAATTTATCTTGCAGTTCTAGTCGTCAGTTTTGAAACTATCGATTGTTTTCTCTCAAGCAACAAGTCTATGTATTGTTATAGGGGGTGCTTTAAGTAATTATACCACTGTGATTATTGATGCATTTTTGCATTATTCAAATTTTACCTTAAATTTCTCATGTATTTACTCTAGATTGTTTTCAAACTATCGATAGTTTTTGTTCAAGTAATAAATAGATCGAGGAATTCATCTTGGATTACTGAGAAATTTTTGTACTTCGTATCTGTGTATATGTATGGAAGTAACGCACGTAGTACATAGGTATTTAAAGTACTAAGTACATACGCATGTAATGTGATAAGTATGTAGGTGAGTATTTTAGGTACTATAAGTACACATATAACGCACAACGTCGTTATGTATATATATTAAGTACTAAGTTTGTAAGTAAAAACTTACGGATATACGTACGTATATGTGTAACGTCCGTCCGTCTGTATGAATGTAACTTACGTATATATGTATGTAGTGTACGTTCTATGCAAGGAACGCTCATACGTTTGATTGCACGTATGTATTTACGAATCATGATTACGTATGTAACGTACGTACGTATGTTTGAAACATACATAAACTTAGTACCTTACATGCTTACGTACGTATATTACATACCTATGCAAGTATGTTACTAAGATTAGTACGTACGTTACATACATATACACATTTCATACGTAAATAAGTTGCATACACAAGTACTTACGTTATAAACGTACGTACGCTTCCGAACGTTGCATACGTGCATATGAAACGTTCCTAGGTAAGTAACGTACGCGTGTATGTACGAAGGTATCTATATAATGCACATACATATATAATGTACGAAAGTATACAGGTTACGTATGTACGTATGCATGCCACATCCGTACTTTCATAGTACATTTACATACTCAGTTTTTACATACGTACGCATGTGCGTTACAAATGTAATCATGTTTCATATATACTTACGTTACATACATACTCACGTTTCATATATACTTACGTTACATACGTACGCACGTTTCATATATACGTTTGACGTACGTTACATACGTACGCATGTTTCATATATACGTATGACGCAAGTTACATATGTACGTTTCAGACGTACGTTACATACGTACTCACGTTTCATATATACTTACGTTACATACGTGCGCACGTTTCATATATACTTACGCTACATACGTACGCATGTTTCATATATACGTTTGACGTACGTTACATAAAAACACATATTTCATATTTATGTATGAACGTACGTCACATACGTACGCATGCTTCATATATACGTATGACGTAAATTACATATGTACATTTCAGACGTACGTTACATGCGTACTCACGTTTCATATATACTTACGTTACATACGTACTCGCGTTTCATATATACTTACGTTACATACGTACACACGTTTCATATATACTTACGTTACATACGTACGCATGTTTCATATATACGTTTGACGTACGTTACATAAAAACACATATTTCATATTTACGTATGAACGTACCTCACATACGTACGCATGCTTCATATATACGTATGACGTAAATTACATATGTACGTTTCAGACGTACGTTACATGCGTACTCACGTTTCATACATACTTACGTTACATGCGTACTCGCGTTTCATATATACTTACGTTACAAACGTACACACGTTTCATATATATTTACGTCACATACGTACGCATGCTTCATATATACGTATGACGTAAATTACATATGTACGTTTCTGACGTACGTTACATACATACTCACATTTCATACATACTTACGTTACATACATACTCACATTTCATACATACTTACGTTACATACGTACTCGCGTTTCATATATACTTACGTTACATACGTACACACGTTTCATATATACTTACGTTACATACGTACGCTCGTTTCATATATATGTATGACTTAAGTTACATATGTACGTTTCAGACGTACATATGTAACTTAACGTTGCATATGCACTTACGTTTCATGCATATTTACGTTACATACGTACTCATGTCCCATTTATACCTACTATCGATAGTTTCTAAACTATCGACTGAAAGAGCACCTATCGATAGTATCGCCTGAAATAAAACTATCGATAGTATCGATAGTTTTGAAACTATCGATACTATCGATAGTTTCAGTCGATAGTTGGGAAAACTATCGACTGGACTATCGATAGCTGAACTATCGATGTTTAAGGAACACTACTCCCAATATTGATATGCACAGTACAAAAAATACGATTACAGTACTGTTGATTAACTTGCAGCCAGGCAGACTTACTTTTTGAGGAGATTCATGAGTATTTAATACCTTAAATAATTTTCTGATACAGAGCCGTTTAATGTACATGGAATACCATGTAACGAGGTTTAAGATATCCCAAATAGTTAATGATAAATTATATTTCATTTCAAAAAATTGTTTACTCTTGATTATTTCAGCTGCATACAGTGTTAAACTGTACGCTGTGAATACATGATTAATTATTATCGATAATATGTGCAACGTTTTGAATATTTTCCTCTTTCTTTTAGTCAATACCGGAACTCCCAAGATGTATAAGGAACTCAGAAGCACATCTGATTTCTCTACTTTTTTTACAACTGATTTTATCATCACTATATTTAAATGTGAAACGACATTCCCACTTTCTTTTAGTAAAAATTATTTCTAAAGCTTCTCTGCCATATCAAAACAGACTTCATAATCCGCAGACGATTTTAATTCTGTGGGTATGAAATGTAAGAGTTAGACTCCGGCTTCTGGAAAGGTGCCCAATATTTTCTAGTCGATACTTTGGTCGGTAATTAGAATAGAAATCGTTATTATTTTTCTGAGATTTTTTTCATTTTTAATGGAGTATTTATTGATCGGCATAATATAAGCTGTCACGCATTTAAATTCGTCCATAAAATGACGTGCATTAAAATGATAAGATAAACAAAATTGCATGAGGAAAAGTGAAAAAGTCATGCATTCCTTACTCATTCTGTATATATTTAAAAAGTACAAATTTTGAAGTTATTTACTAAGACAGAATTATTTACAAGTGTAATTAATTTTGTATGTAGATTAAATTTCCTGAGATACGGTTTTTCAACAATGATTGGGATGATGACAATAAGAACCTAAACTGAAGTTTTTCCCTTCCTCCCTTTAACTAAAATCAAGAATAGCCGTTGATCCGTATCTAGTAATAGTATATTTTGTCATTTACTTTAACAACGTAAAGAATATGTTTTTTTTTGTTAAAATATATAATTAGTATATGTTCTCTAATTCTAACCACGTAGAGCTTTCGCCAAAAATGATTCCGTCAACAGCATTTGCATAGCTGCAACTAAAGTTGCCTATTTTAAGACCAAATGTTTAATAGAATTAAATTACGATACTAGTCCAATCCAGGCACCTGTTCAGAATCGGTAATTCTACACTACAAGTTGAAACTTTGAAGGAATCATATCCCGAATCCCCTATCCATCCGGACCAAAACTGAGGCCGCCGAAAAGCTCTTACAGTCCAAAACGCAACTGTAAGTTTGCACCTTTGGTTACAATTCGGACAGTAATTATTACTCTGCGGCGACCAGCTTGTTCGCCAGGAATATAATTTAAATTGAATCTATTATGCACAATTTGATATTCAGGGTTCCCTTAAGAAAGTAATTTTATACTTCAAATTGCGGTGGACATTTTGCCCAAATTGTTTGTTAATAGCCTCGAACCTGTCCGCTTCGTTGTCTGTTTGAACGACCCTAAATGGAGTCGAGTAACTATCCGTATCATGTAATATCTAAAACACGAGGGTTATTTAAGGACGGACCTCGTAATTTTGAGCTGCGGTCATTTGACGAGGGCGGCACCCCCTCTCCAGGCTTCCACGCCACACCAACGGGAGGGCCTTTGGCAACTGCGTATGATTTGGCGTGCAACAGGCTCCATGCACGGCGGATCTTCAGTGGAATCGGATTTCGAACCTGCGATCCTCCGGTCTGCAGGTTGAGACCTTACCACTAGGCCACCGCGGCATTTCATAATTTATGTGAAGAGTAAGTAAGCGAGAATCTCGGAGGGTCGTGTGTTCGAGAACCGAATTCTTCGAAAAAAAATCCGCCTTGTATTTGTCTTCTGTGCTCTTTAAGTCTTTTGGGAGGGAGAGAGAAATGGAAGCTTGGAGGTTGAGTAGAGGTGTCAAGTGCTTCCTCGTCTTCCGATCATGATTCAAAATTGTAAAGACCTTCCCTAAAAGTACTCGACCAGCGTCGAAACGTAAAATCCTAACATATTAGGGGTACCAGAATAGACCCGTAAAACTTCACAATTAACTTTCCAGCGGGAGCGCCTGCACAAATTTTACGACATATCGTGCATCGTATTACATAAATATATCGCGCTATTTTACAAAAATAAATACAGCTTTTATTTATGTTATCTGTATTTATTAGCTTAATAGTAAATAAAGATTTTATAAATAAAAATTGCGCTTAAATTTATAAAAGAACGATATAAATATGTAATACGATGCACAATACAACTATCTGTTGAAAACCCGCGCCCGCTGGAAGGTTAACTCTTCAAGCCTGTTCGACGTACAGAGTACGTGCATCGAATTATCGCGATTTTGCACTTATAAACTAAAAGTCATTCACGCGCGTTATAATTCGATACAAAAATTACGTGTAATCCATAAGCCTTTCATCTATCCTTTAAGATCTCAATTAAATTAAAATGACAACGCATTACCAAAGCAGAAGGTGTCGCCTTATTAGACAGCTGAGAAAACAAACGGCTGGAGGGGTTCAATTGCCAACAATGTCTCTGAATTAGCGGATATTGTCAATATGAGGCCACAGGCGTAAAAGTTCTTTGACTCCCCCCACTTTACCCAATGTCGCAAATTAGCTGTCAGCTTAGATGAAATTCGAGTAGTTTTTGAGGCACTTTAGATTTTCGAGGCACGAGGCGAGCGCCTCTAACACCTGTGCGAAAATCCGCCGCTGTGTCTCTGACAGCCTTATTCACCATCCAAGGTTAAACCATGATCAGCGGTTAAATGATGGTTCTGCTATAATAATGCGAAAGCTGACCGGAAAGCGTCGCCTAATGTATACCCTAGCGGGTTGCTATTTTGGCATGGTATCTCAATTTCTCTGTTGTTGGCGATTTTTAAAATTAAACACAGCCTTCGAGCTAAAAAAAGTTTCTCGCCAACTCACCAGTTAGGGAATACATCCAACCGATCGTTTCGGTCAGCTTTCGCTTGTTCGTGTAAATTCCCTTTTAACCGCTGATCACGGTTTAACCATGGATGATGAATAAGGCCGTAAATGATTATTGTTTAAGGCCGCGGTGGCCTAGTGGTAAGGTCTCGGCTTTTGGGGCCGGAGGGTTCCAAGTTCGAAACCCGATTCCACTGAAGATCCGCCGTGTATGGGGCCTGTTGCACGCTAAATCATACGTAGTGGCCAAACGTCCTCCCGTTGGTGTGGTGTGGAAGTTTGGAGAGGGGGGTGCCAGCTCAGGTGTCGTCCTCGTCATCTGACCGAGGTTCAAAATTACGAGGTCCGTCCCAAAATAGCCCTCGTGTTGCTTCAAAACGGGACGTTAATATAACTAAACTAAACTAAACTAAACGATTATTGTTTAATCCTCTGACTGTGTAGCTTTTTTATATCACTTTTTAGGTGCGACGTTGGCAAACCTGTTCAAATACTGTTCAGCCGAACGAGTTGTTATTTATATGCAAAGCTTTATTAGTATAACATCATCCATCGCTATAAAAGTACTAACTACATTAGCCTGTGAAAATCACAGGATGCGGCAGAAAATAGACTTGCTTCCAATCCGTGGAAATCGCGGGATTTGCACTCAAAGGGTTAATAGATTTGAAACACTAAAGCAAACTTTACCGAACTTTTTTCTCCTTGATTGGTCTTTTTATTTTTTAGTACCACCTACTTCATACCCCTCTCCCTACCCAACCACCACCTCGCGCGAGGAGGTTTCTATTAATAATATTAGGGGCTTTTGTTAGCTTAAGAGTCAAGTGAATGGAATTAACTTAATATCATTTGCAGGATTCGTTATTAATTTTACATTTTATTCCATTTTTATAATAGTATTAGATAAGGGAAGGTGGGGTAAAACCGGGTAGATAAGGTTCGAAGGACGGTTGGGATTAAGATATTCGATAAAGAGATCTGCATGTCAACGTTTTGGGAAATTAGGAAAACTCGATTTTCAGTGGAAAAGATTCGATCATTTTTACTTTATATGACAATTTAAGAATATTAGTTACAAAATTCACGTGTAAAGATTCCCTTTAAAAATTCCTATTTTGTTTTAAGTATGGTTTATGGCCAAAAAGCAGTTTGTTACCAAACGACAACACTGGGCTTTAGTTGAGAAAAAAATAATTCCTCGATAAAATTCTATAATATTCAACACAGATGAATTTTAAGAATTAATAATAAGGATAAGAAATTTCCTTCAACAATTTAAAATAAAATATGGTATTCTCAAGCATACAAGCAAAGCTAAAAAAGATGCAGCCTCCAGTGAAAAACATCAGTTTATTTTTATTTTTTCAACAGCACTCGGGCTGCCATCTATATGTTGCAAATTGATTTAATAACATTTTTAAATATGCATCTTATTGGCAACAACATGCATTAGAGCTTCAGTCTTATTCTCGAAATTTTAGAAGACAAAATTGCGTATGTTGCTTAAAGGCAACACTGGGCAATATTGGGTACGTTGCTGAAAGGCAACACTGGGCAATATTGGGTACGTTGCTTAATGGCAACACTGGAAAATACTGGGTATGTTGCTTAAAGGCAACAATGGACAATACGGAGTACGTTGCTTAAAGGCAACACTGGAAAATATTGGCTAAGTTGCTTAAAGGCAACACTGGACAATATTGGGTACGTTGATTAATGGCAACACTGGACAATATTGGGTATGTTGCTTAAAGGCAACACACGGCATTTAAGAGCTAAATGGAATCGTTTTCTTTAAATTTCATTCTGTCTGAAATATTGTTTTCTTTTCGAATTTTTAAGCTTAGTTTTAAAAGAAGAAGTTTACCTTTGATGAAGAAGCATCACAACTCCTCCTAGTAGAAATTTAATTTCTGAAAATGATATATTTTTTATCAGAAGTTACCGTAAATGTTTTGCTAATTATAATTCGTGTAATTGTTATTTACACATCAGTTGCTTTTGATATGTATTATTACGAACTTTTGTAAATATTTGGATGCAGTTGATTGGTTTAATATCTAAATATTATTTTTTGTCTTGAGTTAATGTTTTTTTATTAATAACATTTTAGTTTATTATAAAACACTGGTAAGAAACAAAATAATTTTACTATAGTTTTAAAGATATTTACAATGGTAAATTGCCTTTAAAAGATTTACATCAAATGAGAGACAGGCGTGATTTGGTGACATATGTTGGTTTTCCCCAAATCTTGAGGCAAAATTCTCGAAATTTTGAATAACATCAATTTCAGAAAAAGAATATAAACATACATCGACTACGCTTTTTATTTCAAATTTAGAAAGTCATTGTCTTGAATGTGAATTGCTAACTTATAATTTTGTCAATCAATGGTTACGGTTACTCTTTGTTTTCAGTGCACGAAATACTGTTATTTCTAAATTATAGTTACCAGAAAATATTGCGAAATAGTATAATTATTTATCTTTATACAGCAGAATAAGGATTTGCAAAAATTTGCATGCTAAGATATGTACTATATTGTAGAATATTTTATCTAAACTGACTGTTTATCAAAGAGATCATTCTAGACACATTTCACGGCATTTAGTAGGAATGAATTAAAATTTCATTAATGAAAATACCGACTAAATTCCACTCATAATGCAAAATTCTGCAGTTAACTGTTATTCAGTTACTTTTCTGGTTATAATTTCTGTTATTAACTCTGTTGAAAATGGACTAGTTCTCGTTAGATAAATAAATATTATGAAGATTGTTTGAATACGAAAATGCTTTTGTTTTTTGAAAAACATTATTGCTTAGACTCCAGTCTAACTAAATAGTTAAGTACATTAAAAAAAATTATCTATTGTAATATCTGACTACACAAAGTAACAAAAAGTAATTTCCTGAGCATAACTTTCTGTGGTCATATTTTGATACGTGCTTTGTTGGTTGAAAGTTCCGTCAAATGAGTTATTATGTTTTTGAGAATGCATGAGTGTGTTTTTTAAGTACCGAGTTGCCTGGCTACGAAAGATACGAAGCATTTTCATCAAATGAGTCTTTTATGACTTTTTTATGCTATAAATGAAATGTAAATGTGACGTTTTTCTGACATTACACACTCTGTTCAAATTTCGAAAACCAGACTGCTCGATGCAAAAACAGAAAAAAAAGAAACTGAAAAGGATAGACGTTCTAAAGAATAATTTTCCGTCTAAATCATGATAATTGAAAGCATTGAAAGAGTAAACTAAAACTCAAATAAATTGCTGGAAATTTTTTTATTTTCGAACAGCTTCATAAACTGAAAGAATAAATGTCAATATTTTGCACGTGACATCAGTAGTTATTATGTATGTGTTCGCAACGTTCATCTCAGCTGTAAAAAGTTTAGCTATAAAATCAGCTATAAAGAGTTTAGATGCACAAAACATTTCCTGGCAATAATGACTTGGGATGTGTTGAATCGTCCAACCTGGTACGGTGTATGTAAAACAAAGAGCTTCGCATCAGAAATCTATTAAATATTTTCGACACTCTGGAAACTCACCAAACACTGAACCTGTGCACGCTCCGACTTTCGTCAACGATATATTACTTGCATTTTTATCGTTTAATCAATGAAATCAATCAAAGCCCATCCCAAGAAGCAATAAAGCGCAACGATGGGACGAAACAATGTAAATACAATACAAAAAAGTGATAAAACAACTAAAATTTAGAAAGTATTTACACTAATTCTTGAAAGTAAGTTCAAATTCATTTTGGATAGAAAATTTCAATGTATTATTAACATAAATTGAGGTGTCAAATCAAACCATTACGACATAAATCTGTGTAAACATCCTTTCCAAAATATGGAAGACACCCCGAAGCGCCGCTAGCTTGAATACTTACTTATCTCATTATTTGTTCTCCACTTACTTTTGTAGGCGCTACCAATCCCCAACACATAACATTATCATCCAATCACTTGATAATAAACACAAATCTTCAAGCTTAAAACAAATAGCAATTTATTCTAATTAATATTGAAATGCATTCAGGAATGAAATTTTCTACTTAAAAAGAAAAAATTTTCGCAAAAACTTTTCCTTTTTTTCAATTTTTCTTACAGGAAGTAAACAAAGACAGAGTATTGTTGCAAAAGTCTTTCTGTGGATGTATGGTGTAAACAGTCCAACGCGCAGGGTGATGAAGAACGAAGGTTTATTTGCAAATATGCAGGAAAACACGTAGCACAGATTAGCAATGTAAACCGACAACAATTCACAGGTAATAACAGTTCAGCACTTTGTTATCTTACAACACAAACAGTCAGCAAATAACTAATAACGACAATAACAGCACTTTCAATAGCGCTCAGCTCACTAACTTCCTAGCTCGCACTGCAGAAGAAACTCTAAAGTCGATCCCAGTGGATCAACACTACTCCCTCTGGTACAGGTGCGGTCCTTATATACTCGCTCCGACAGGTCGTGACGTCACATGGAGTTTTCTCGTATATTCAAGTGTATTCTCTTTCCTAATAGAAATATCGAGAAAAGGGTTGCATTTTCTAGAATCATCTATTTGTCGCCAAGGTCGCCAACTTTGTACCCAAGTCGCCAAAATGGTCGCCAAGGTCAGGGATCCCGGAACAGCCACTGCCGTCACTCCATGCTTAACCTTGTAAAACTTCCTTCCCAACCATAAGACTGACATTGCTGGGAAGCGACTTTCCATGTTTGTAACAGTATTGTAATCTAAAGAGATTCTACCTCAAGATTTTAATGAATCTCCACATTTTTGGTCTCCCTGAGTCCAAAAAAACATTTTTGGTCTTTCTCTCAGTCTGCCTAACCGCTGAAAGGAGCCATGGTATTATGCCTGGAGACAAGATAACTCAAAAACTAGAAAAAACTAGCCGGATGAAGCTTAATATCTGGTCTCTACACCAAAATTGCAGATTTCTGTGAAATTTAGGACGAAATTAATTTCTCGAATTTAAATTTCTCCCTAGAATATCTCTACGAAACTCTTTTTCTCCACTTTTGCTCATTTTCTTTCAATTACATCCTGTTCTTTAACGATCCCTTTTTTTCTTTTATAAAGTTGAGACGTTTAGTTCTATTTATAGTTTTCATCTCAGAATTTCCTTGACATCATTTGGTCTCTTATCGTCTCTCATATTAAGTTTGGATTTTTTTTTTCCAGATCGTAAAAAAAATATTGCTCCTGGAATTCTTTTATACGACTTTTTCGACAGACGTTATCATTTCCTATCAGGAATATTTCAGTAGATATTCTTATATCTTCTACTTACTATTTTCACATTTATTTTGATTTTCTTCTAGTAACAATATATATCCTCCAAGAAAATTAAAATAATGGAATCCCAATTCCTTACCTTCTTGCATTCACGCTTGTTATTTATTTCTTCACCACATATGCTACAAATCTCATTTCTGAACGTCAATATTCCCGCGTATACTGTCGTGAGTTCAACAGTCAAATTGAAAAATTCCTAAAACGCAGAGTTGAGCAAATGCTTCAAAAATACCAAATCAGTATAAGCAATGAAATAACTCAATTTCAATAAAGTCAATCACACAAAGAATCTCAACATTCAGATCAGCTATGTTACCGACGAAAAAAACCTTAAAAGTATAAACCACATATGAAACCAAGGCTTTCTCTGACACCTACTTTCCCATTGATACCAAAAGTTTGACGTATCTAGCATTTTCTCATCAACTCGTAATTTCGAGAACCCTGAACTATTGCGGTGGCACTGAAAGTTAGATGATAAATTTTTTGCCGTTGAATTTGGACATGAAAATTCCAAGCTGTGCCAAGTAACTACTTAATTTACGATAACTATCACTTGTAGTTTAGCTTTGAGTGATGAATATCACTAAAGAATATTTTAATGCCACAATAGAGTAAAGTGACAACAGTTTATCAGTCATTTGCAATAATATTGTTATAATAAAGTCTGCAATGAATCAGAGACAAATGTTAGTTTAAAATTTGCCAAAGTGTTTGAATTACAAATTCAACTAGGTATTTACAAAATTTATTATACAAATATATAATATATTATTTATTTAATTTGCAAATATAAAATAGATAATTTATTTTTATACTAATATATGATCTTCATATCATATTCATATAATTCATCGCGATTTTTTTTACGATTTTTAATTAGACTGGTATTACGAACGCTTTTGTCCCGATTGAACGATCTCTGAACTTCGACGATCTAACCAACACTCCAGCTCTAGGAAGAAATCGTGCAACTTGCAAATAATTCTGGTTCTTTTTATTGTTTTTTATTATAGCACTTTGTAAACAATTTTGATGTGAAATTTTCTTCCGTTTTAATGGGTACCATGTTTTTAAAAAAATATATTTAATTTAAAATCTATTTGCAAAAAAATATATATAATTCGAGAATATTTTGCTAAATAATTTAAAAAGTTAAATATGTACAAAAATACACTTTGTTACCGTTTTTCTGATCTGCTAATGAGGAGAATTAAGCTGATTTTACTTTAAAAGGAATTTCCTAAAGTTAAGATCTTAGGCAACAACAAAAAGTAGAGAAGGCATCAGCAGATCTTTTTTAATCGAATATGTATATTTTAAAGATATCTTAAGATAATTAGTCATATTTAAATTGGCTAAATTTTATCGAAAAATTATTTGTATCATTTTTAAAATTTATATTACAAAAAAAATTAAATTCCACTTTCTAGAAAAAAAATTATTTTGCAAATTTTTACAAAAATTTTCAATGAAACATTATTTGCTATATAGCCATTTAAATGGGTGCGAGAGAGAGTTTGAGACTTTCTGTAGCGATAAAAAATAAGAATTCCCGAAAAAAATTGCTTTTTCGCTTGTAATTTCCGGAAGGGTACGTCATTTAGTTAAATTCACTGAATTAATAAACAAATAAATTCGCTGTTTATTCTTGGGTTGAATTAAAGAATTTTCGATGAAAAGGATTGAGTTGAGTTAGGAATAAATGTTTCATAGATGAGAATGAAATGAATTTATCATCGTGTTAAATATCTGTTTTCATTAGATAATCAGCTTTTTTTTTCATTCTGTAAGACGTTTTTACGTTTAGCAATAGGACGGTAAATACCGTATTATAGGATCTAATGCAAAATTACATGATATTCAAAGCTTTAAAGTCTGTGTAATAGCCATATTGCATTCAATGGTTAAAAGTTTGTCATATTTTCCATTTCTTTAATTCAAAGCCTTCAAAAAAAAGATTGCTTGTAATTAATTATATGTAGATGTGTGTCATGTTTGACTTTGCATAGTCTTTTTTATTTGCATAGTTAAAACCTAGTATAATATGAGAAGGATAATCATTACTTTTGTAAACATATTTATTTTCGAAAGTACTGCAATTCACCTAATAATACTGATTTTCAAAATAATCAATCAATAGTTAATATAACATTGAGAACCAGTTTTTGTGGAATCGGTCAAGAATTTCAGTGATAGGCAGCAAGAAATTCATGACTTAGTTTTCAACAGAATAGTTCTAAAGAGAACTAAAGATGTTACCTTCGTAAAAAAATACGTTATTATTATTGATTTTTATTATATTTCAATCGTTATTGGAAATTAATTTTTCATTCAGCTATCAGTTTTAGCACATCTTTAGCTTACAATGTTCAGGTTAGGCAAAAAAAAAACATTTTTTCGAATTGAAGAGATTAATGATGAATAAAAACTGAAAAAAAGTCAAATTTAAAAATTAGGATATTAGTCATCATACAATTTTCGTTATATTCGAGAAATCAAACCTTCCCCTTCTGATACTAAACTTCATAGAATTTTCAGAAAAAGTTCCTCTGTTGAAGTGTGAGAAAGCCTCGTTGTCTACAAAAACTTGCTTCATTGAATTCTTGTAAAAGGCCGTGGGCTTAACTTGTCAGGAGTTTAAAATGCACATTATTGTTTACGGAGAGATGTGTCAGGTGTTATGTTCTATCCAATGTTTGATTTCTTCAACTTTTTCATGGATCATCTTTAGACAAAAATACTCGGCAGTACATTTTCACACCTGAAACGTTTTTTATTGCCAAGGAAAGTTATCTGAGGACTGAAAAATACATTATTTAGACAAACAGTTTCGTATTTCAAACTTTTCGAAGTGTCTTTCTGGGTAAAATAATTAGAAATATCTTTAAAATTCATGCTCTTTAGAAGATTGAAGAGTGCATGCTGTATATTAAATGTTGCGTCCGGTGGATGTACGGTGAAGACAGTCCAACAAGCAGGATGATGAAGAGTGACGCTTTATTGACGAAAATTCAAGAAAGACGAAGGAATTTTCTAAAAGTTGTAAAGTTATTTGTTTGTTTATAATAATTAAGACAATATAATTTGATATCGGTTACCCAAAGTTTAACAATTAAAGGACGGAGGTCGAGTTGGCCAAGTTTGGTAATGTCTGTCTGAACTTGATGGCAAAAATAGTCTTAAGCATACATGAACATTGATTTATCTCGAAGCATAACTATGATTAAAAGTAAAAATACAGATTTATTTCATAAAAATATCAAAAATGAGCATTTTCAGATTATCTACCTGATCACGGAAAGAATATTTAAATTACTAAATCCTAAAACTCAAAATCTACAAAGAAAATTTTTAATTCATAATTTAAAACATTGTAAAGAACTTAAGTCGTGTAGAGGTGTATATATCGTAGCAATGACTAAGCAATTAGCGTTTACCTTATTTCGGATACAAATTGATAATTGTCGTAAAAATAATGCACGTTATGTAAGATTTCTTTCCAAATGAGATTAATAGAATTCATTGCAGAAATTCCTTATCGTATATAGAACAAAATAGAGGAGAAGAGATGCCCTTGCAAGGGCTACAAAGGCAGACCTTCCCCTATTCGTTAGTTTTAACATTAGTTTCTTATCCGAATTTTAAACAAGACACCCATTCCTTATGGATAATCATGGATTTATGCAATTTAGATATAAAATAAATGTACTAAATTGCAAATAGCTTCAAATATCCCCTCTAATAAAACAATATAAAAAAAATGTAATAGAATTTAAACTGTAGTCAACAGACAATAATTTGAATTTATTCTGATCGCCTAGATATTTTGCAAAATGTCATGCCTCGGCTAGAATTTTAAAATAGAATGTTGTCACTGCTGTTTGCCATCACCAGTAATTATTATAAACTAATTCTATACGCAAGTTCTACCCTACTCTTTATAAATCCAGGAAAAACACCGTCCTATGTTGCACAAACCCGGACGGTCTATACGTAAGTTCTACCCTACTCTTTATAAATCCAGGAAAACACCGTCCTATGTTGCACAAACCCGGACGGTCTATACGTAAGTTCTACCGTACTGTTTATAAATCCAGGAAAAACACCGTCCTATGTTGCACAAACCCGGACGGTCTATACGTAAGTTCTACCGTACTGTTTATAAATCCAGGAAAAACACCGTCCTATGTTGCACAAACCCGGACGGTCTAAGAATGTCTTCTAATAATTTCTAAATTAAAAATCTTTAAAAACCATCAATAGACATACCTAAATTTTTGAGCATTAATGATAGCCAATTAAGTCATTGCAGTGTGTTTTCAATGGTATGTGTTTCGAACAAATGCCGGGGGTAGTTGGCTATCACAGTTGGATAATTTTATTAAACGATATATGAAAGAAAATCTATATTGCTCATGATATAGCAATAAATAATGGCCATTTATAAAGAATAAAAAAATATATATCGTCAAATATATAGGTGAAGATGTTTTTCAGATGATACGAACCGTGCCGTATGAAAAATGCATTTTTTTAATGATATGGAATATGAATTGTATCCAGAACTTGAGCAAGAAAAAAATTTAGAAGAACTTTTTTTGACGGAAAATAATTAGTTTTGTGTGTATCGGATATACCATAATTAACGTGAATACACATTTATTTTCATATATTACTACAAATATATAAAACGCATAGTTGGAAGTATATTCCAACTTCTAACTATAAACTAAATAAAAGTAATCCCAAAATTTATAGTTAGAAGGAAATATTTTTATATTTTTCTTTTTTGGTTAGATATGCATTAGGAAATGTTTGTCCCGAGTGAATGATCTCAGAACTTGTGTCACTCTAACCAACACTCTAGTTCCCTAAAATAATGGTGCTTCTTTCAAATAATTCTAGTTCTTTTCATTGGGATCCTATTGTAACGATAATTCATACACATTGTTTTCTTGCCATACACGCTTACTATAGTTACTGCTTTCGTAAAAAAGCCGTTTCTGAATATTACAGTAATACCTCTATTTTCGTTGCCTTTGGTCACCGTCGGTCTCGATTTTCGTTGATTTTTTGCTGAGAAAATTCATCACGGTTTTCGTCGTTTGCCTCGGATTTCGTCGGCGTGCCCACGTGACCTCGCTGCTAATTTTGCGAAAACAAACGGCGATGGTGCGAATTCAGACAAGTCTGGGGACGAAAAATTGATAAAGGCACCCTCCAAAATGTCTTTATTCGCAATGAAACCGGTCTATTTTGCGAGAAAATGCCAAAGATGACATTCATTACGCAGGCGGAGAAAGCACTGCCAAGGCATACGTCTATCTTTTTTGTTGGGAGGTAATGCTGCTGGTGATTGTAAAGTGAAACCTTAACTCGTGTACCGTTCAGAAATTCCTTGAGTGTTTCTGAGTTTTATATTCATTTTACATTATTTTCTTATTGTTTTTAGTATTAAAGACTATATTTATTCTCTACAAAATGTGTTTTTGGAGTGTCTAGAACGCTTTAATTGGATTTACATTGATTCATATGGAAATAATTACCTCGATTTTCGTTGGTTTCGGATTTCGTTGATTGTTTTTGAACACATTATCGACTAAAACCGAGGTATCACTGCATGCTGAAGAGTTATCTTTCAGATTTATCTCAAACTAATGTATTTTAAGTTTACATATTTCTTATACGAGTTCTGTCACAACTATTTGAAACACCCCAATAATTTTTGTATCAGAATTTTTAAAAGTTTGTTGTCACTACTATTTGCAGTCCTTAGTAATTACTAAAAGTTAATTCTCTATGCAAGTACCACCCTACTCTTTAGAAATCCAGGATAAATGCCGTCCTATCATGCATGAAATCAGGCTACTTGTAGATTCGGAGTTTGAGAATGCAGTGGTGGTTTGTTATGATTGCTATCCACATCCTTTGACGTCTATGCAAACTGTTCAACGACGTAAGAATAAAATTTCAATCAATGAAATTAAAATTTAAAATTAAGTCGAAGGCACATCAAGGTAAAATGCGAAGTCATCATTGCAACTATTTTAAAATTTTAACTATTTTAGTGCTGTGCCATAACATGCAAATGTGTGCATGCTAGTACTCTTCCAACCGTTTACAGTTCTCATACCCAATTACAGAAAATGATCACCCATCTTTTTAAAAAACAGTTCCTCGTGATATTCTACGAAAAAATTACAAAATATGATTATTCCAGTATCATCAGAAACACAAAAGGTTCTGATCAAACTGACAGAAGCAAAAACATAATATCTTTTTCATCTTCACAAACAATAGCATATTAGATTTATTTATGAAGTTAGTGACAGATGTAGTTATGCCGAGAATTCAATAAATTTCATATTGTGAAATCACTTTAAAAATCAAAGCTTTCCATCAATATCATTCAAAGAGTACTGCAATGGATTTGAGATTTAGCATGATAAAGAATCACGCAAAAAGGCATTGGCTATTTCATCATCAAAATGCCGTTTCTCTCCAGTCTTGCATTTTGAAAGGTTAGATTAATCATATTCAGAATTATAATCGATACAAAAATCTTAACAATGCGCATGTCTTCCTTCCTATAAAATGAAACCGTTTGAGTCCACGACGGAATGAAATTCGCAGCAGTAACGACGTATGATTTCCTAATTCGTTTATAAACTCGTATTCTTCTTATCAATGGATTTATAATCATTTGATGAAAAAAATCGTAATTGTTTTCGATATATTTAAAAGCTATCATTTGAAGTCATGTTGAAAATCATCAAAGGGAAATTGAAGCAATCGAGCATGCTTATTCCGATATTATATGCCTTAGGTACTCCTGGAATGTGTACTGGTAAACAAAGAAGAATTCTCAAATTTTTGCATATGGCATCAATCTTTATTAGATTTATTGCGCTTATAGGTACATTAATATCATTTTCGGATGACTTCATAAATACATGCAAGGACTTTCGTTGCTACAAATTGATAATGTCTTTAATCATTAAAGAAATTTTAGTTGCTGCAAACTGGTATTCATTATACATAAAACGATCTAACACCGAATTTATGTTAAAAGTTTTTGAAAGTATGAAGAACAAACATACACAGGGAAGAACTAAACTTACCGCTTATAAATTATTATTTAATTATCTTACAATAGCATTTTTAATATTATGCCTTGTTCATTACGGTAGAATCTTTTACATATTTTGCACAGACAGACTTGAAACCGAGAAGTGGTTTCAAACCATGTTTTTGCATACGAATTCATCTGTAAATTTCACCGTCAAGTTGACTGTTGTTATAGTTTATTATTTCTTTACACGAATGTTCAAGCTGTTCATTCCTTTACTTTTAACTGTGCTGTACATTCAGTGCTGCCTGATATTGAGCCAGCTCATAAAGCAATGCACCGAAAAACTACGAATCTCAAAAGACTGCGGTAATAAGCAGATTGCGGTTCAATGTTTCATTCGTGATTACAGCTTTTGTCATGAATTGGTCTTGTTGACTGAAGCAGCCTTGTCTCTGCAAATATTTTGGCTGCTCTCTTCCCATTTCACAATCATATTTGTATTGATTTCTACATTTTTCGGCTTTTATAACTTTTCTGTTTCAATATTAGATGTGGAGAATAGCACATTTAGCGTATTGCAAGGCATTTCATTCTTTGCCGTTATGTTTTATGCTTCTCAAGTAGAAAGTGAAGATCGAAAATTGAGAAATGAAGTGAAAGACCTTGCCTTTCGGCTGAAATTATCAACAGAAACTAAAGAATGCAGCGAAACACTCCTCGATTTCATCAATTCAAAATGCCATCAAGCTCTCACCGCTTCGGATGTCGTACAGTTCAGAAAAAGCTTGCTTCTTACTTCTGCTGGATTTCTTGTAACCTACAACTTACTCGTTCTGCAGCTAAATGCACCTTAATAATGAAGCTGTATTTTGATGCTCAACTTCTGATGATTTCTAAATTAAAATTCATTATTATCTCTCAACAGTTATAACTCAATTTTTGAGGATTAAAGACGGAGAGTTAAGTTATTGCAGTGTCTGTTTACAATTTTGTATGTTTCAAACAAATGTCGGAGGTAGATGGATCATTTTATTGGACAATTTTAAAATGAAAATTCATATTGATGACGATATAGCAATAAATACTAAGCAACGAGGAGGAGCACCAAATTGTGCAGACTTAAACTTACTTTTGCAAATGTTTTTTTTTTTCTCAGTTATACTTAGAGAACAGGAATCTTGCTACAAGAAAAACATAAGAAAAATTTTAAAGAAAACTTCTGATAGGAAATAACGACAGTATTGTATCTAACTTACATACATGACATAGATATTGACAATGTTGTATCTAATGAACATAAAAGAATGATCTTGCTCAGCGTTGTAAAGGGCATGTTATCATCCACGAATAAAAGTTACCGACGACAGCAAGACGAAAAAGATTAAACATGAGGCATCAATGTATCGTGGTGCGATTTTAGCTCCTATTTCAAGCACGTGTATTAGCGTGCGGCGAATATATGATGCCTGCCAATGTCGTGATGCTACAGATATATCTGATCCTTGCCTAAATATTTTCTGCTCCATAATCACTACCGATTTCAGCTATATAAACTGCCTTATCTATTATCAGAAACTAGACCTAATCGGCACTCATTTGTGGAAAGGACATTGGGACATTCATCCTCGGACGAATGACGATATTGACGAGAATATGTGAACGGACGCTACGGTGAGCTCTCGTAAATTAGATTCTCATAACACGTCTTCGGGAGTAAAGCCATGTCTTCGGGAGTAAAGTCATGTCTTCGGGAGTAAAGTCATGTCTTCGGGAGTAAAGTCCTGCCTTTCGAAAACGCCTTGCAATATTTTTTTAATGTATGAGACCATATGCTTGCACAGAATTGATTTGTCATTAGATCACCTGTGCTGCACAGGTTCCCTATTCCATCGCGATCGTCTTCAGCCACCGTGCTGCTTGGAAAACTTCCTAGTTTACGTCTGCTTCACCACTTTGAAATACCCCGCCACACACACACAATACAAAGTCTGGAAACTCTTCCGATGTCGGTGTCGATTTCTCTGGCAACTTTTGCTACTTGTCGCCCTTTCTCTAGCTTTCCCCACGCTTGAAATCATACGAGTGAAATCTGAGGAACATGACTTTACTTTTCAAAGAATAGCATTCTTTTGGCATGTTTGGGTTTTGACTTTCGGGGTATCGTGACTGTTTGGTTGGTGCTCTTTTGTTGGTAGCTCTTTACCGCTTTTCATATTTATGTTTTCGTTGTTTTTCTAAGTTCCACATTATGTTTTCATTCTCTAATGTAATTCAATTATAATGAATTCCTTTTTTTATTCCATTTGGAAACTTTTGAATGCGTCTGCCAATTGTCGCCATGTAGTGTACTTATGCATATAAATTCAATTTGCATATTATTCTTATTTTGAACTTTCTGTTTTTATTTGCTATTTTGAATCTTCATACATGGTTTGTAATTTCTTTTTATTTATTTTGTGTTTGGTTCTTCTTGCATTTAAAATTTGGCGTTGTCAGATGCTTTTTGTTTGTGTTTTGTCTCGTTGTATTTTTGCTGATATATTGTTTCAGTTCTGTTGTGCCCCTTCCTCGCCATTAACATTAATGTGAAATTCCTTATTTTATTGTTGTGGAAATTGGTAACTTTTTGTCATATGTTGTGCGTGTTTATTGATTTTTATCGCTATTTTTCAAACAATAACATTTTTTTAGTTAAATAAACTCTCTTCTATATTTCAGTTCACAACGTTTAAATATTAACAATTTTTAAACATTGCAAAACGTTTCTTATCGCGTAAACCTTGCAAATTTGATGTTATCCTTGTAATATTTTTTGTAAACTTTTTCAATATGCCTCCAATTTCGTCATTTCTATGTGTCCACTGGCGTCCTTCCTGCTGGAATTTACTCTGCCCAGAGAGACAATATACATTCTAATACCAAAGGGGTGAGCTGACTTCGTTGGGTGTTGAGCGAATTTTATTGAATGAATAATCTTTGCCTGCACACACTGAATGCCTACAAACTGGTTTCTACGCGGTCACTTGAGGTAGTTAAAAACTTGAATTGTTGTCTCGCTTTGCAATGCATCAAACCCTTATGAGAATTTCCTCGATCTGCTGCGTTTGATTGATGCGCTTGACACTGTTTACGAGACAACTGAACAGGTTTCGTCCACAAGTGTTTGTATAAATAAACCCAAAGTTTGCTACGTTTTCATGAAACTTCTTCAACCAGGCTTATTTTTTAAATCTTACTAGCCACTCTCGCAGCCTTCCGGGCGGGTTCGCGGCCAGCACCCACTTTGCTCAGTACTGCCCCTGCCACCTCGCTGCTTCGAGGCTCTCAACCACTACTTTTTTCAGTTTTAAATACTGCATGAAGATCAGTGGAACAGACAATAAAACCATAGTAGATTTCATATTCTTTGTAGACAACAGATTCCTTTAAAATTGTAAAATCTTTCAATAAACCTCATCTAGTTGCAATGTTTTGTATAACTTTTTCATAAATTTCGGCATGAAAGTCTTCAGATCCATAAATACATAATGATATCTCCCTAAATAAACAGTTTCCATCACCTACAATAGGTATTTTACAATATTTTTTTCACGCCATTGTGATGGAACTGTTGGGATCTATATATTTAAAATAATATGGTAAAACCTTTAGACAGTTCGCCAGCCCCAACCACTCGACTTATTTCGATAATTTTTATTTCATATCAAAGTTCATTACGTCTAAATATGTTATCAAGAGTCGTCTGCCCCACACCATCCGCCATTTTTGAATGAAATCGAAAAAATTCTTCTCCTCTGTACATTTTCTATGGGTAAACCTTGTATAAATACCTCAGCCCCAACCACAAGCTTATGACGTCTAGATATGTCATCAAGGGTCGCCTGTCCCCCTCCATCACCACCTCCCATTTTCGAACGAAATCGAAAAAACATTTCTCCACCATACATTCTCTATATGTTTTTTTATTTCGTTCACAAATGGGGGTTGATGTGGGGAAAGCAACCCTTGATGACATATTTAGACGCCATAAGCTTTCATATGAAATATAATGCATCGAAATCATTCGAGTGGTTGGGGCTGGTGAAGTGTCAGAAGATTTTACTATATTATCTTAAATATATGAATAAATATGAGTTAGACTTTCTTTTTTCTGAGTTTATCAACTTTAATGTGGTGTTATTGTAAATTCAAAAGTTTGCTTCATTTTAAAATCACAAATAACCAGCGGGAGTGGTCTCCCCTAAACTTTCTCGTATACTTTCTAAGTGGAGATTCGTCAAAATCTCGAGTTCGAATTTTTTTTATCGACTACAATACTTTCTCTTTGTATACTTCGTATACGAGAAAGTGAAACAAACCAACAAACCTGAAATAAAATATCTGTTGCCACGTTTCAAAAAAATATTACTTTGAAGCAGGTGAGATAAAATAGGCAATGCAATGAATACTAAAGCAAAACTTCTGCTTTGGAATTGAATTCCCAGGAAAACAATTTATACTACCACAATCGTAACAATTGCAAAAACTCGTAAATAAAAGATTTGCTGAAATAATGAGATCGGTTTGAATTTCATTTACATCAATAAAAAATTTGTTACAATTCATGTTTGAGAACACTATTTATTGTTGTAAATAAAATTTACAACAATAACAGATTGCTACCAGTACTTTGCGCAGGAGAATCGGATTAAAAGAAATTGAATGTGCAATTTGAACGCCCCTTTTTGACGGATTTGGCCCAAAATTTAGTACGGGCCTACATTTTAGTACTACTACGACCTGTGTACCAAATTTTATCCATCTAGATATTCAAGTTTTTGATTTATAGTGTTCACATGACCGCGGATATACAGACAGACAGACTTCCCGTTGACGGATTTTGTCCAAAATTTGAAAGAAACCTACAAATTATGTTTAAAGACCACATACCAAATTTCATCCCCGTAGCTCTCATAGTTTTCGAGTTATCGTGTTCACAGACAGACAGACACACAGACATAATTCCAAAATTGTGTTTTTCGGACTCAGGGAGGTCTAAAACGTGGAGATTCGACAAAATCTCGAATTCGAATTTTTTGACGATTACAATACTTTCTCTTTGTATACTTCGTATACGAGAAAGTAAAAATAGCAAGAAATCAAATATATTTTTTAGTTATTGAGTTTATTCGAATGTGCATTAGCAATGAAAATATTGAAGAATATTTATTTGTATGCACGTTATCGTGGATATGATTTAAAATAAATTTAATTTATTCGTTGAATAGATAATATTTTGATATGAATTAAAAATTGCTCGGCTAATAATTTCCGAAGTTATCCCCAGAAAACATCAAAATTATTGAATGAAAAACATTAGTAAGAAAATAAAACTAAAAATCATATCAAAGCCGAAGACATTGATTTCATTTCTTTTTCTATTACACTGTTTCTTTGTTTTTTTAGTTAAATGCCTTCTTTTGGGATGAATGGAAGAGCCCTCTTAGGATGTGTATAAGATGCGTTTGAGGTTATTTTTTTTCGAGAATTTATACAACTTTGATATCGCACCGCTGGAATTTCACAACTGTATTTTGTTTTAAAATTATAATCTGAAACTAGATGACATGATTAATCAAATTACCATAAGACTTCGATCAGCCGTTACTGTGCGGACCAGGGCTATGACGGATGACCGAATGGACAGATAACAGAAATAGCTTAATGCATATGTACAGTAACCTGATTTTACTGCTTGCTTGGGTCGAAAATGGAAATAAAATCCTTTAAACGTG
Organism: Araneus ventricosus; assembly: GCA_013235015.1. Lineage (NCBI taxonomy): Eukaryota > Metazoa > Arthropoda > Arachnida > Araneae > Araneidae > Araneus > Araneus ventricosus. The sequence continues at coordinate 15,106 of BGPR01004286.1, read as the reverse complement.
AATAATACCTACTTATTATATTTAATTTTATAAAACGATCCATATAAACTTCAATACAAGAAGTACAGAAATGTAGCGTAATACAGTAGAACCCCGCTAATCCGAACTTCCGGTTAATCCAAAACAATTTTATTTTCGAAAATTATATGTAATTGAAACGATTACCTGAAAAGATTTAAATATACATACTAAAAACTAAAAAGTACTTTTTCGGCATGTATAATTTTGTACATATTGAAGAAACTAATGCAATTTGCCGTAAGATAAGGTCACTTCATACAGGAGCACATACATTATTCTAATGAAAAATGGTGACATATTCTCTTTCTATAGCTTTTGAATAAAAGAATTCAAGAGATAGTAGTACTGAGTACTTATAACTTACATGTTTGTTTAGCAGACATCTTTTTCTTTCTATTTTTATCGGAATTTCGGGCAATCCGAATTTTTTGTAATCCGAACAGGCACCGATTCCAATTAGTTCGGATTAGCGGGGTTATACTGTATAATTAACCTATGTTTAGAAATCTACATTACCTTTTTCAGACGATGTCGGATAACAGAAACAGGCGGTTAAACGAAGTTTCACTGCATTTTCAAACTGTAAGATATGGATGGTGTCCTTTTCCTTTTCTTCGTATACGAGAAACTAAAAATATGCTGTGTCAACAAAGGTTTTCGGAATCGCTGAAGTATTTCAATCATGGGCAATAAGGAATTCGTGACTCAGTTTACAACAGCTTCTGGATAGAACTAAAGCTGTTACTTTCGTAAAAAAGCTATTATTATTGATTTTCATTAAATTTCCTTGCCATTGGGAATTAATTTTTCGATGAGCTGTCAGTTTTAATACATCTTAAGCCTAAATGTTTCAGGTTGTGGAAAAACTCCATTTATGGAAATCCATCAATTAGAGATGTAAATAATGAACAAAAACTGAAAAAAAATCAAATTTAAAAATTAGGATATCAGCAACTCATTCAATTTTCGTTATATTCGAGAAATCAAATTTTCCGCTACTAGTACTGAACTTCATGCAATTTTCAGAAAAAGTTGTTCGATTGAAGTGCGAGAAGACCTTGCTGTCTATAGACGTTTGCTTCTTTGAATTCCAGTCAGTAACCGAATGTTTAACTCGTCACGAGTTTAAAATCCACCTTATTGTTTACTGCGAGATGTCGCAGGTGTTATGTTCCATGCAATGTTTGTTTCTTCAACTTTTTCACCGCTCGTCTTCAGATAGAAACACTTGCCAGCACATTTTCACTTCTGAAACGCTTTTTGCCTCCAAGGAAGTTTTCCGATGACTGAACAACACTGTTTTAAAGAACAATATCGTATTTCAAACTCTTAAAAGTATCTCTCTAAAAAAATACAAATGCAAATGTTTTTTTCAAAAACCGTCCTCATTAGAAAACTGAATCTTTTATCTTCCTCAGACCCAAGACCTACTTTGAATTTTAAATTTCATTAGTTTTTTCACCAATAGTTTCTAAATACATCAAAACTTTAAAAAATGTCGAAAAATATTTGAATTTTTTTTTAATTGAGAAAATTAGTGTCTCCTACAGGAGACATTGGGCGAGAATGTCAAATGCGTTGTAGTAAATAACAAATTTTAATTCATTGATACTTAATATGATATTTTGCAATTCTAATTATAATAATTGCCTTTATTAATTAATTTTTAATTTTTTTATTAAAAATAATCAATAAGATGAGTATTGTGCGAAACAAATCACACTCCTATGCTTTTATAAACACTAATTAACTTTAAAAAATTGTGTTAAGATTACCTTTTCAATACATTATATTTTCAATGTCTCCTGCAAGAGACACCAAAACTATCAGGACTTTTTAGGAAAGATTACGAAACTAATAATGTACTTTAAAATTATGATCTTTACGCTGCATATTACGATGCAAAAGAAATTTTCACCAAATAAATATCCAATGATATAATGACTTAGTTTTGCGCGTACAAGAAATATCCCTTTCTTCAGGAAACGCAATTTTTAAATGACTGTAAAAGAAAATCGAGACACATTTCAGCTAATAAATGACAACTGATAATTTTTTGCCATCTATTGACAAGATCTACAATCAATTCCGATATATGTAGAGGCATTTGAACTAATGTAGTGAAGGTTTGAAAAATTGTTGTTTAGTGTCTCCTACAGGCGACGCTGGGACTGAGGAGGGTATACTATATATTTACCGTAGATTCTGAATATGTATATTGCACATATATGCGAATGATGCTTTTGCTATTGTTTACGTTTCATTAATATACTTTACTGTTTTACTATCTATCGAATACAGACAATAACACACTCTGACAAAATTGGTTTTATTGTACACTAGCCGCCTTCGGAGACCAGCTTGTTCGCCGGGAATATAATTTCAATTGAATCTCTCGTGCATAATTTGATATTCATGGTTCCCTTAACAGTTTTAAATTTAAAACTGTAATAGACATTTAACCCATGTTCTTTCAGAAGCTTTGCATTTGTTCGGTTCGTTGTCTGCTTGAACGTCCCTAATAGAGTCACGTGACTGGCTGTGTCATGCAACATCAAATTGCGCATCGTCGACATCAACTTCATTCTTATTCCTCTTGCAAAATATGCATTTGATTTTAACTTTAAAATGGCGTGGCACATTTTACTTCCAGCCGCATTTTAGCTGGATGAAAATACGCTGATTAAAACATAGCATTAAACATTAGGATATTACCTTAGCTTTCAACAAAGATAGAGAAACACGCAAATAAATGTTTGTTTAAACAATGAAAACGGTTTGAATTGCATTGCAACAATGAAAAGTAATTTACACCAAAAATATTTTTAAAAGGTTATTAAAATTAAAGAAATATTTTACGGTACCTTAATTGATATAATTGAAAAGATAATTTTTTACACTTTCAGATGGTGTGGAAATGATTTTTGTGCTGTAATAGTTTTGGAAGTTATTAAGGAAAAACGCCAAAATTTTGCTTAATTTTTAATTAATTAAAATTTCAAAAAAGTTCTCCTAGTGGCACATTCCCATCCTCCAAAGTATGTTTGTGCCAAATTTCGTAGCTCTAGCTCCAGTGGTCTACTCTGTAGAGCGCCAAAACACACACACATTCTCCTTTATTATCAGTATAGATTGTAAAGAAATTGGTGGTCCGATCTGGGCATTGAATGGAACGATGGCACACTATTTTAAGATATTTCTTCTTAATTTAAAGTGCATTTCGTAAGAAGCTAACTAAATTGCTCTAAAGATACGTAAACTACAAAAAATTATACTTTTTTTAAAAAAAATTACTTCTCCGTCACTGTAAATTAAAAAATGTCCAGGTAGTCCATAGTCGGCAAATGTCATCATGCATTTTTATGTGAAATTTTCTCTTTTTTTTTGGTGGGTAGCATATATTTAAAAAAATGTTGAAATTTTAAAATGCTAAAATGTTAATTATTCAAAAAGTTATATGCAAAAGGAAAAAAAGCATACATTTGAAAATATGCTGTTAAATAATCAAACAAAAACTCACTGTTTATGGGAATAAACATTTTGGTGCTATTTTTCGGATACTTTAGTGAGAAGTTGAGTTATTTTAAAAGGATTTTTTACAGACGTGAAATCTAAGGAAAGTCAGCTAAAATATGAGGAGTTTGTTTACTCGAGTTTTTGACTTATTATTTGGCGTTTTTGTTGTGATTAGATTTTAGGTTTAATATAAATAGATTAATTAGATACAGTTAACCTAACTAGCAATCCCAGGTTCTGCCTTTGTCTAATAATAATTTTTATTAATGTAAACAATTTAACACTCAGTATTCGTCATAAAGAAAGACAATCTTAATTTTAAATATATATGTCATTAAACTTCATTTACAGTATAGACATTTGAATATAAATTCTCATTAAATAAAAATAGCCCAAGAAGAATATGAACACATAAAATATTGTTACATCCTATGGGTGTATGGTGGAAAAGTCCAACAAGCAGGATAATGAAGAATGATGCTTTATTCCCAAATATTAGAAAAACACGAAACACAGGTAATAGGAGCAATAGCTCTTGTACATATTAGCAACGCAAACAGTCAACAATTCACTAGTAATAACAGTAACAGCACTTTCAGATTTAACAACACAAACAGTCAGCAAATCACTAATAATGATAGTGACAGCACTTTCAATAGCTCTCAGCTCAACGGCTTTCCAGCTCGCACTGCAGACTCAACTTCAGTCTTTCCAGTCGATCAACACACACCTCTCCGTGATCCAAGCACAGTGCTTTTATACTCTCCCCAAAAAGCCGTGACTTGACATGGAATCATCAGAAAAAATCTGGATCTCGGCCCCTAATAGAGATATCGAGAAAGTAATAGCATTTTCGGGAATCCTCGATTTGTCACCAAAGTCGCCAAGTATGTCCCCAACTCGCCAAAATGGTCGCCAGGTTTGTTGCCAAGGTCAAGGACCCGGGCCTAGCCGCTGCCGGTCATTCCGTACTAACTCCTGTAAAACTCTCTTTCCAACTGTAAGGCTAACATTCCATGTTTGTAACAATGTAGTTAAAAACAGTCACACAACAAGAGTCTGCAAATGTCTCTAGTAATACTATTTAATCAAATAGATTTCAATTCACCAGGCGGCGTCACGCGATCCTCAGTCCATTATTCCACAAAATTATAACCACTTGTATATTTTCATTAAAAGTCACTAATCACACGGTGTCATTCAATTTTTCTTCTTCACTCATCTTACACAGTCTCAATAAAAATCTTTCAATTTACCGGCGGCCACCATTACTTGCCGAACATTCGCGCAATGAAGCTATTCACAAAAATCGGTCACTTAACATATCCACCAAACAAAACGCTTTCAATTCAGTTGCATTCTTCTTCTCTCCTCCTCCTTATTGTTATTGTCACCCCTTAATATACTTGAGGTTCTTCTTTCCCCCGTACGTCCAGCCTATCTCGGTCATTTGCGTCCGTTATTGGACTAGGGAGTGGTGTCTCTTGATTGTTCTGGACCTTTCTAGGACGTCCAGGAGAAACCAGCCTTTCTAGTTTCTTCTCGAAGATTCGCCGTCATTCTGGTCATTTCTATTCCAGAGAACTCTTGAATTCACTGTGTTCTAATTCATGTATGTCCAGGAGAGACGACGCCTTTCTAGTTTCTTCTCGAGGATTCGCCATCATTCGGGTAATTTCTATTCCAGAGAACTCTTGAATTCACTGTGTTCTTATTCATGTATGTCCTGTAGAGACGACGCCTTTCTAGTTTCTTCTCGAGGATTCGCCATCATTCGGGTAATTTCTATTCCAGAGAACTCTTGAATTCACTGTGTTCTTATTCATGTATGTCCTGTAGAGACGACGCCTTTCTAGTTTCTTCTCGAGGATTCGCCATCATTCGGGTAATTTCTATTCCAGAGAACTCTTGAATTTATTGTGTTCTAATTCGTGTAAACACAAATTTTACACAACATTTTCAAGATAATTCGTAATATTTAAATTAACTTCAGTGTGATTTTCCCAGATGGGGAATGTTAGGGGATTTAGGGAAATCTCATTGAAATAATAGGAAAGTAAATTCATTATTTGTTCTTAAAATGAGTTAAGGGATTTTCAGAGAAAAAAAATCGGCAGAATTAATAAAAAATGTTTCATTGATGAGAATGAATGATTGTGGTAAGCATCTGTTTCTGTTAAATGATCAGTTGCCGTTTTTCACCTTATAGTATTGAGTCAACAAATTTAAAAACCTATTGTCTGATACATAATTACATAATTTTCAGAGTATTAAAGTTTGTATAATATCCATATTGCTATAAATAGTTAAAATTGCGTTATTTTTTCCCTTCCTTTTACTTAAAGCATTTATAAAAATGATAATGTGCAATTTATTAAGAGATATGGGTATAGATCGATAAATCTTTTTTATTTGCATTGTTAAAATATCGTAATATATTTAAGTTCGATAGCACTTGAAATATTCTTAATAATATCGATAATAAAAATATAAATTCAACAACAAATTGAGAAACATTTTTTGTTTCCTATCAATTTCCGATATATCATATGCATCATTTTTTTGTCATACGCCGGTTGATATAGTTACTGTTTTCGTAAACGCTTGATTTATAAACATGATACCAGAAAATAAAAATAAAAAAATGTCACTGCTATTTGCAGTTTTCAGCAATTACTATAGGCTAATTCTATACGTAAGTGACACCCTACTTCATAAATCCAAAATAAATGCCGTTCTATCATGCATAAGCCCAGGCTACTCGTACATTCAGTGTCTGACAATCGCGAGGTAGATTGATGTTAAATGCTATCAGTCCAGGGGTGGCGCCAGTGGGGTTCCGGAGGAGTCCATGACCCCCCCCCACCACCGTCGTGGAAAATTTTTGTACTCCGTTCGCGCTACGGGCTATTCAACTAGTAGATAAATAAAGATCTGGCAAAAATTTGAGAAGGTCATCGTTACATCTCTCCCCCCTCCCCGTATAGCAGGTCATGCCCCCGTCAGGCAGACCGTGCCCCTCCGGTAGCGCGGACTCTAACGTCACTACTGCCTCAGCTATTGGCGTCTATATTAAGAACTAAACAAAATAGGAATAAAATTTTAATCCAAAGAAAGTTAACATTTAAGATGAAGTAGAAGATACATCAAGATGACTTGGAAAATCATATTTGCAACTAATTGGGAATTTCACTCTTTTGATGTTATGCTGCAACATTTAAATATGTGCATGCTAGTCCCCTTCCAAATCTTCGCATAACCTACTAACAGAAAACTACCAGGTATCATTCAAAAGACACGCCATCGGAAAAAAGCTTGGAAAAACATTAAGCAAGAAAATTATTCCAGTAGCATCATAGACAAGCGAAATTGATATTATAAACAGGATTCTATCTTTTTCTTCTTCGCGTGTAATAGCATACTAGCTTTGTTTGTGAAGTTCAGGGCCAATTTTTTAGAGTGTAAAATCCAATTAAATATCTTAGCTCAATTACATTATCTTTCAAAGCGTGTGTAATGGGTTTCAGATTAAATGTAACAAGGAATCACACAATATTGATTTTTTTTCCTTATTAAAACATCTTTTTCCTAGTGTTGCCTTTTGAATGGTTGGCTGATGTATGTTTCCAATTATAATCAATACAAAAAATTTTAGCCTATGCGCATGTCACTTTTTCTACGACATGAAATCGTTTCGGTACAGAACGGAATGAATTTTGAAACAATAACAGAGCATGATTTCCTTATTCACCAAGAAACTTGTATTCTTCTTTCCAATGGATTTATAATCATGTTATTGACAAAAAAATGTAACTGTTGTTTATGTATTTAAAATCTTCTAACTGTAAAAAATTACAAAGCAGATTGTTTGTGTTAAACACTCCAAATGCATTAGAAAATTATAGAGATATCACTCCGAAATCATGTTGAAATTCTTCAAAAGGATATTGAAACAATCAAACGTGCTTATTCCAATGTTATATGCCTTAGGTGTCCCTGGAATGTGTACTGATAAACAGGGAAGAATTCTCAAATATTTGTTTGGGGCATCAATCGTTATTAGATTTGTAGCGCTTGTGAGCACGCTGCTAGCATTTCTGGCTGACTTCCTATATACATGCGAAGACTTCCGCTGCTACAAATTGGTAATATTTTTAGTCATTAAGGAAATTTCAATTGCTGCAAACTGGTATTCAGTATACATAAAACGATTTCGCATAGAAAATATGTTAAAAGTTTTTGAAAATATGAAGAGTGAATGTACAGAGGAAAGAACTAAACTTACCCAATATAAATTAATATTTAATTGTTTTACAATAGCGTTCTCAATTTTTTGTTTTGTACATTTCGGGAGAATTCTCTACATATTTGGCACCAATAGACCTGAAACCGAGAAGTGGTTTCGAAGCATGTTGTTGAATACGAATCTATCTCCAAGTTTCACCATCCAGTATATTGCTGTTGTATTTTACTTTTTGTCTACACGAATATTCAAGTTGTTCAGTCCTCTACTTTTAACTGCTCTGTACATTCAGTGCTGTCTGATGTTAAGTATGCTCATAAAGCAATGCACTAAAGAACTACGAATCTCAACACACTCCTCCAATAAGCAGAATGCATTTCGATCTTTTCTTCGCTATTATGGCTTTTGTCATGAATTGTTCCTATTTATAGAAGCAGCCTTGTCTCTGCAAATATTTTGGCTTCTTTCTTCTCATTTTACAATCATATTTATATTAATTTCTACATTTTTCCATTTTTATGGCTTTTCTGTTTCGATTTTAGATGTGGAACATAGCATATTTAGTGTATTTCAAGGTATTTCCTTCTTTGCTGTCATATTTTATGCTTCTCAAGTGGAAAGTGAAGATAGAAAACTGAGATATGAAGTGAAAGACTTTGCTTTTCGACTGAAATTATTAAAAGAGACTAAAGAATGCAGCGAAACACTCCTCGATTTCGTCAATTCCAGATGTTGTCTAGTTCTCACCGCTTCGGGTGTCATTCAGTTCACAAAAAGCTTGCTTCTCACTTCTGCTGGATTTCTTGTAACCTACAACTTACTCGTTCTGCAGCTAAATGCACCTCAGTGATGCCCCTTTCCTAGATATTTCCTGGTCGATAATCATTACCAACATAAGCCATATCAATTGTTTATACTATCAGAAGAAAGACGTAACCGGCTCTCATTTGTGGAAAAGACAATGGCCATTTAATTCCCAGACCCATTGTGCTGACAATGGGTCCGGCTACTTTGAATTCTAGTAAGTTGGATGCTCATAAGAGACAATGGGTCCGGCTAATTTGAATTCTACTAAGTTGGATACTCATAAGAGACGATGAGTCCGGCTACTTTGAATTCTAGTAAGTTGGATGCTCATAAGAGGTCCCCCTGAGTATATTCCTGCGTTTTGAGAACGCCTTGTCATAGTTTTCCGCAGTATCTGAGTTCCTACGTCTGCGTCGAATTGGCCTCTCATTTGAGCAGCTGTTCTGCATCGGTTCCCTTTTTTTGTTGTTAAAAAAAGCGTAGCCATTCTCATGTGCACTAAACTGCTAGGAAGACTTCCTAGTTTATGCTTGCTACACCAGTTTGAAATGCCCACACCTCATCAAATTCTTTTAAACAACTCCGTGGGCGAAATCGGAATCTCCGACAACTTTTGCTACTTATCGCCTTTCATCCAGCTTTCCTCGCATTTGAAATCACATGAATGACGTCTGCGGAACATGACTGGTGGCGTAGTGAAGAGTGGACGAGGAGAGTATAGATGCCCCGGCACCAATCTTGGCGCCATGAAAACAGATATTAGTTGTTATTTTACGTTTTTAAAGCCAGAAGACACCAAATGAAACCGTGAGGGGAACGAAAAAATAAATAGTATGCCCGGACGACTGAATATGACTTTAGAAAGCTTAACATTTTCTTGCCCTGTTCAAATAATTACTCCCAGCACTCCTTGCAACATTATACTATTGAATGTAGACTCACACAGTTGATTTTCGTTTAACTAAGACTTCAATCTTAATATAAATAAAAGTCATTGTGGGTATGTATGTGTGTATGTGGCTATGTTCCACATCTCCTCCTAAACCAATGGACGGTTTTCAACCAAATTTTGTACACTTATTATTTAAGACAAGGGGAAGACACTTATGAACTTTTCTAAGTCCAAAAGTTAATTAAACAGGCAGTTAATTAGAAATTAACCGAAACCGTTTTTCCGCCGTAACTACGGAGCAAATTGTCTGACAAAACATATTTTTATACCATCTTAAAGTTCAAATTTTTATCTTTTCAATGATACCAATTTTATTTCTGTAACATTTTTCCTTCGATTGTTATAAATTTTTAAAAGTTCAGACAACAATTAAATAATTAACAAAGCCCATTGACTCAGCGATTCTCGATGAAAATTATTTTATTTTTCAATCAACTGTCACGTGATCCTTCAGGAATGCGAAAACATGTGGAATAAATTATTTCTAAAATCAACTATCACGTAATCCTTCTTTCTGCTGTAACTTCGGAACAAATTGTCCGATAAAAGTTATTTTTATACCATCTTAAAGTCCAAAATTTTACCTTTTCAGTGATACCAATTTTATTTCTGTGACATTTTTCCTCCAATTTTTATTAATTTTTTAAAGTTTAATAACTTTTAATTTTTTTTTCAGACGATTTTGAAATAACGCAAATTTATAGCTATTCCGTTGCTAGGCAACGGTTATACTTTGATCTACTTTACCTTTATTTAAAAAAATTTGCTTATTTTTATAAATATCTATAATATAAAGCAGAAAATACATGTATTTGTCTGTCTGTCGGTCACAAGAACTCCTCCTAAACGGTGAACGGTAGCGACATGAAATTTAGACACGACATTCTCGAGCATATTTCTAGGTCAAAGGTGCTATTTTTAACTTTCAGAGTTAATTAGTTCTTAAGGTATTTAATTAAATAACGAAAATTAGCCTCTTTTAAGCCTAATGCTTAGACGTGTTTTGTCAATAACTTCTGAAACATTTATTAGACAACAATTATTTTTATGCCAAATTAAAGAGCAGAAAATTATCTTTCTAAAGATGATAATTCCTTTGCGATGAAGTGTTTTCTCTGATTGTTATAAAGGTTTAAAAAAATATTTTTAAGCAATTTCTAACAATACTTTTTATTCTTATAGAAATAAATTCAAGCCAAATTACTGTTTCGCGCGGGCTTTTGCCAGTGTGAAAGATAATATAAGAAAATTTTGCTTTGTTTGACCATAAACAACAAAGAAGACTTTACACTTCGTTTTACAGTTGTCGTAGGATTTACAGCTTTTAATACGGTTACACAGTGATCCAATGACGTTAGTGAATTAATCTCTCGATGTTTTGTTTAATTTTCACAGTGAGTTATTACAGAATATCCATCTGGAGATACGGTAATGGGCAATAACAAGTAAAATCATATCCTGTAGAGTTCTTAAACTCCTTAGAATTGTCAGGGGTCTTCCGACAAGCTGAGATTAAACGTCGGTGTGCCTGAACTATTGATACGTAACCTGTATGTGTAGTGGCTTCCCATGTGTGTGATTCGATATTCAGTTCAATGATAATCCAGTTTGTCCTTTTTAAATTTATTCACAATACACACACATATAAACACCATTACGACAAAACATAAAATATAAACATCACATAGCTTAGAGCTCGATTAAATCCACACCCGCCTGGGGGCAGGGTCAGAAGGTATCTGCTAGTGAATCCCTTCGGGCGTGGGGATGAAAGTTCTAATTTTCCCTTTTTTAGGGATTGCTGTAGCTAAGTTGCCACATCCTCCCGCCCCGATGAAGGAATTCATCAAAACAATATTTCAATACATAAATTCAAAATAACAAATATGAATCCAAAATACAATACAATAAAATTTACGTTAGGAATACAATGAATTCTAAAGTATAAAAAAATTCAAAATAATTAATTACTAAACTACAAATTACAATTTACTACACAATAATAACAATAACTTCTTTAATTGATTATTGTAATAACATTAATTACAATAATCAATTAAAGAAGTAACTTACTCATTTGACAATTTCAAGATTATATAACAATTGTATTGGACGTTTTATTATACCTGTGGATGTTTTTATTGTGGCAGATCTTACTTTAGAGTCACGTCCTTTGTGAACATCAATTACTTTTCCAAGCTTCCATAGTTGCCTTGGAACCTTCTCCTCACCTATTAAAACTATATCATTAACATTAAATTCAGTTTTCACATTTATATTTTTGTTTAAATTTGCACCTTTTAACTGAAGAAGATATTCCCTCTTCCACCTTTTCCAAAAATTATTCAGTATCTTTTCCCGATAAAGATATCTTTTGATTAATTCTTTTTTACCTTTAAATAATTCAATATTTCTCTTGCCTGACCAATTAGGTAAGGCAGTCAATCTTCTTCCAGTTAAAAAGTTGGCAGGAGTGAGAGGGAATGGTTCATTAGGTTCGTTATAAACATATGTTAACGGACGTGAATGGATTATAGCTTCTATTTCAGCCAAAATAGTTTGCAATTCCTCGAAGGAAACTAATGCTCTTCCTAAAATTTTCCTCAACGCAATTTTTGTTATTTGAACCATTCGCTCCCAGTAACCCCCCACCACCACCACCATGCAGCACGCTCAACAATGTACTGCCACTTTATACCTTTTTTAACAAAATAATTTTGTACTTCTGGTTCACAAATATTCATGTAGAGTCTTTTGAGTTCAATGTCCGCACTTTTGAATGTCATTGCATTGTCAGAGTTCACTGTGTGACAAATTCCTCTTCTGGAAATAAACCTACGGAAAGCTAATAGGAAATGTTCAGTGCTCAAGCTGGACACCACTTCGAGATGAATCGCACGAGTGACTGCACACGTAAATAAGGCTATGTGCGCCTTGTCAGTATTCCTGGTGTAGATAGGACCGGCAAAGTCAATTCCTACATTCTCAAACGGATAGCTTGCTTGGATTCTATTTGCTGGCAATGGGGCCATTATCTGGTTCCCAGGTCTTACCTTAAATTTTTTGCAAATAAGGCATTTATTCAGACAAGACTTCACAGTCTGTCTTCCACACAGAATCCAATAATTTTCCCTAATTTGAGTGAGGGTTTCAGACACACCAGCATGATGCGGTCTTTTATGCTCTCTTATTATCAGGAGTTGAGATAATCTGGATTTAGTTGGGAGAATCAGTGGGTGTTTCTCATGGAAGTTAAAGTCTGATTTTTGTAATCGTCCACCCAAGCACAACAGTCCATCTTCAGTCATCATAGGATTCAGACTGAAGAGTTTGGAACTTCGAGTAACTGATTTATGATGTTTTATCTCTTCGTATTCCGTCTGAAATTCAGTTTGCTGGACACACCGAACCCAATATTTTTCGGTGTTGATTAGTTCATTTGCAGTTAAGTTGCCTATGACCTTTTCTCTGTTAGGTCTGCAATTATTCGCGAATCTTAAAACGTGCGAGGTTATCCTTATAACCTTATCTAAGTCGCTATAATTGTCAAGATTCAGCAAAGGCTGAAAAGATTCAATGTTCGTTTGAAAAGTTATAACTACCTTTCGTCTTTCTTCTTCAACGCAATTTAACTCAGTATCAACTATATCACTTGATTTATTACACTGGACATTTATTTGTAAAAGCCATGGTGGTCCTGAAAAACAAATTTCATCATTCACTAGAGCTTGGGCACTTATTCCTCTAGTGAGTTTGTCTGCGGGATTGAATTTTCCTGCGCAATGATGCCACCGATTTGTATTTGTCTTCTCCTTAATTTCGGACACACGATTCCAAACAAACTGCTTCCAATCATCGGCCTTCCCCTTGATCCAGTGGATGCATATCTGGGAATCGCTCCAATAGAATATGTTTTCTCTCTTTAGCATGGGGAAAGTGTCCTGTAGATAATGTCCCATTCTCGCTGAAATCAATGCGCCTAATAATTCTAATCTAGGCAGCGTGAGTTTCTTTAAAGGGGCCAAACGAGATTTTGACATTATAAAACTTGTAACATATCTGTCTGTATATTTTATTCGGAAATAAGCTACAGATCCATAGCACTTAGGACTTGCGTCTGAAAATAAATGGAGCTCTACTGACTCCCAGTTAACCTCATTGAAATACACCCTAGGGATTTCAAATTTTCTTAATACTTCTATTTCATTCAACCACTCTATAAATGTGGCTTTTATTTCACTGGGAACACATTCATCCCATGGTATGCCCAACTCCCATATCGTTTGTAGTAACAGTTTCATTCTCACGGTAAAAGGGTTCATTATGCCGATAGGATCAAAGAGCATACCTTGGGTCGACAAAATAATTCTTTTCGTGACTATCACAAGATCCCTTAGCTTCTCAAATTGTTTGATGTCGAATGTCAAGTTATCGTTCATATTGTCCCAAATGATTCCCAGAATCTTTAATGGTACACCTAATTTTTCTGATGTTTCCCGGCAATCAACATTAGCACGTTTCCAGGCTTCATTTAGAATTGGGGAATTTGTTGCCCATCTTCGAAGATTCATACTAGCTTCACTAAGTATGTAAATCATCTCACTGCTTAATTGTATGGCTTCCGTAATGTCGGAGGTGCCATTTATCAGGTCATCAACGTAGAGTTCATTTAGCATTTCACATGCTTTTGCATATTTCTTTTCATATTTTTCTAAATGCAGTCTTATGATTGCAGCAAGTAAGAATGGACTGCATTTGACACCAAACGTCACTCGTTTGTATCGCAAAGTTTCTATATTGTGAGTGCTGAGATCGAGATTAGGACCCTCTTTCTTTATCCATAAGAATTTTAAAAATTTCCTATCTTCCTTGGCGATCCCTACTTCTAAGAAAGCGCTCTGAATATCTGCACAAAATGCAATTTTGTGTAATCTGAACCGTAATATGATTTTAAGTAAATCAGGATTTAAATTCGGTCCGCTCTCTAAACAATCGTTTAATGATAACGCGCCCTTACTCTTTGATGATGCATCGAAGACTATCCTAACCTTTGTACTATCCTTTTGTTCGCGTACTACAGCGTGATGTGGAAGAAAATACCCTGTGTTGATATTTTGATCTAAATTCATCTCTGCGCGTTCCACAATACCATCCCTTAAGTGTTCCCTAATGATGTTATCGTACTTTAAAAATAATTCTTTGTTTTTCTCTAAGGTTTTGTTTAAACTGAATAAACGACGTTTTGCTATTTCATAATTACTGTTTAATTCCTTACTATCCTCCTTCCACAACAATCGAGTTTCATATCTTTTGTTTGTATATGTAGTATTTTGTTCAAAGGATTTTAAAATTTCTTTATCTGACATAGACACCTCTTTCTCCGAATTTATCCCAATTGTTTCTAATAACCACAAATCTTTTACCCTAACAAAGTCTAACTCTTCATTTTCAGCGATTAAATGATTAGCAGATATATCCTTACCATCAATTTCCTCCTCCTTTCCCTGTAATAAATATCCGAAAATACTATCAGCTGCAATTAATCTCTTACTAATTCTTATGTTCCT
>BGPR01004285.1:98102-115447 GCA_013235015.1 Araneus ventricosus | reverse complement strand
GAAGATATATTTTTAAATTTTTAGATAAAATCTACCAATTGTCTTAAATACTCCAAAAGAATGAAAGACATTAATTTAGAAATCGTCTTCGTATTACTAGTTCAAGAAATTGGAATTAAAAGGAAAATATTATAGAAATATTTTAGTGAAAATATATAAATTAGTGAAATGCGTTTTTTTACATTCTTTGAAACATTTCATGACATCATTATACCTTCAGTTTAAAGGTTTTAGGCAAATCTGGTAGGTTATTTCTAATTTTAATTAATGAAGACTTCAGATTTCTTTTAAGCCTCGAGGGATATTTCTCAGCTTTTCCTGCAATTACCGAATCATGCTATGAAAGCTACGAGATTTTCAAACTGCTCTTTCTTCCTCGTTTCAAGTAAATTCCTAAAGCTCTTTAATCAGTTTCTAATCAACAGAAGCTTTTCGGAATTCAATTCCGGTGAAAAGACTTCTTAGCATGTCATGCCTTCTATTAAATTATCAAGCAGTTTTCGTCCAATATGCTAAAGGCCTTCGATCAATAGTAGAGTCAACGAAGGTCCAAAATGAGGATGAAAAAAACATTAAATCAAAATTTTTGAGAATTGGAACACATGTTTTTGAGGGGTATATGATGAACATACTAAAAGTCCCCGGTCCTTAGGGGTGAGCTTGCGGCGCCATCTTGGATTTCATCACCCCCTTTTTTAGATTTTCCTAAGTATCTCGAAAACTATTCAGTTTTGAAATTACAAATGATTTAATAAATTAAAAATCGCAAGATTTAATACAAATACATACTTTTATTTTCTTCCAGCTTTAACAGTCTTGGAGATACTGGGTCTCAAATGTTGCCGCCATCTTGGATTTTCCCCTTTTTCAGATTTTCTTGAATATCTCGAAAATTATTCAATATTGAAATTACATGTGATTTAACAAATTAAAGATAGCACGATTCCCTACAGATTTGTACATTGATTTTTCTTCAGGCTTTAATAGTTTTTGAGATAATGGGTCTCAAACGAAAAAAATTTTAAAAACTCTTAATCGGTAGGACAATAAACGAAGGGTTTGAAGAAAAACAAAAAAAAAATCATATACTTTTTAAAATTGTTACAAATGTTCTCTAGGGTCTCTTGTTGAACATAGTAAAAGTCCCGGATCTTGGAGGGGGGGGATCTCGCGTCGCCATTTTGGATTTCATTCCCCCATTTTCAGTTTTTTTTTTAATATTTCGAAAAGCATTCAATTTTCAAATTATAATTGATTTAAAAAATTAAAGATCGTAAAATTTCCTAAAAGTACATATTTTTGTGTTTCTTCCAGCTTCAATAATTTCCGAGACAATGGGTCTCAAAGGTTATCGCCTTCTTGGATTTCATCCCCCTTTTTTAATTTTTCTTGAATATCTCGAAATCTCTTCAATCTTTAAATTCTAATTAATCAGTAATTTAAAGAGTGTAAAATTATCTACAAATAAATGCTTTTATTTTTGTTTTAGTTCAAAAGGTTCGGAGATAATGGGTCTAAACATTTGCTGCCATCTTGGATTTTATCCCCCCGTCTTAGTTTTTCTTACATATCTCAGAAACTATTAAGTCTAAAAAAAATAAAAGCATGCATTTGTTGGGAATTTTACGACCATCAATTTGTTGTATTACCTTTGAAAATCAAATAGTTTTCGAGGTATTCAAGAAAAACTGAAAAAAGGGGGATAAAATCCAAGATGGCGGTAAAGTTGAGACCCATTATCTCCGAAACTATTAAAGCTGAAAGAAAAAAAAGTATGTATTTGTAGGGGGATTTTAATCTTTTTAATTTTCTGATTACATGTAATTTAAAAATTGAATAGATTTTGAGATATTCAAGAGAAACTAAAAAAGGGGGATGTAATAAAAGACGGTGATAAACTTTGAGACCCATTACCTCGGAAACTGTTAAAATTGGAAGGAAAAAAAGTATATATTTGTCGGGAATTTTACGATCTTTAATTTGTTAAATAAATTGTAATTTGAAAATTGAATATTTTTCGAGATATTAGGGAAAAATTAAAAATGGTGGATGAAATCCAAGATGGCGGTGCCAGCTGTCCCCTCCAGGATCGAGGACTTTTTCTATGTTCGACAAGAGACCCTCGAGAACATTTGTACCAATTTTAAAAACTATATGATTTCTTGTTTTTCTTCAAACCCTTCGTTTATTGTACTATCAATTAAGCGCTTTTATAAATTCATCAGTTTTGAGACAAATTATTTCAAAAACTATTAAGGATTGAAGAAATATCAAAGTACCAATCTGTAGGGAATCGCACGATCTTTAATTTGTTAATTCACATGCAATTTTAATTTTAAATAGTTTTGAGATATTCAAGAAAAACTGAAAAGTGGGAGGAAATCCAAGATGGCGGGAACATTTGAGACCCATTATCTTCAAGTCTATTAAAGCTAGAAGAAAAATAAAAGTGTATATTTGTAGGGATTTGTACGATATTTAATTTGTTAAATAATTTATAAACTTAATAGTTTTCGAGATTTTCAGGGAAAGCTGAAAAAAGGTGGATGAAATTCAAGATGGCGCCACGAGCTCCCCCCTCCCAGGACCGAGGACGTTTAGTATGTTCATCATAAGCCTCCCACGAACATGTGTACTAATTTCCAAAACTTTATTATTATTTTTCTTTTCTGAAACCTTTCGTTTACTGGTCTACAAAGTTTACCTTTGACTTTTCGCTCGGTGATATTTTCCACTTAATTTCTTTTCATTCGAAACATGAAAGAAACAAATATTCGTTTATTCTCTACTTTAATTACAGAGCACATAACTTGATCAGACTTTTTCTATCAGATTGCATATTCACGAAAGTTTAAGGTTCTGCTAAGATGTTCTTTTCCTCAGTTTAATCTTGGTTAATCTTCGTTGGCATTCATTATGGTGGTGTTTCTGTTTTTATAGAAACAAAGCTTCTGAAATTTTGTAATGAAAATACAATTATAATTAATGTTGCCTACTTTGACGTTTAATATGTTATGTTAATGTTAGAAACTATTATAATTCATTTCTTTTTATATGATTTTCTGAACTACCGCAGGGAAATTAGAAAAAAATCAATTAAATTAAATTTACATTTAATTAAATTCAATTCAAACTTTATTTAAATTTAATTACATTTAAATTAATAAGAACACATTTCTCTTCCTATGGGTTTATTGGGTCTTGTAGAAAAAATAATTTAATTTTTGTGTGGAAAAAAAACTAATTTTTTAAAACAATAAATGAACTTTAATCAATTATGTATTTTCCCTTTTGTTCCTTAACAGTTTGTCAAAATTTTTTCAACTTCATGATTTCAAACCCAAAGAATTTCTAGTCCTTAACCGCAAAACAATTGAACCAAGTGCGATCTCATGACATTCTCACCATTGAAGGCTTTGACCATTCAAGGAATTTTGAAAAGAATTTACATGAAGGATAGTCTGATGGGCCAAGGTTAGGAATATGAGGGTGCATCTTTGAAATCTTCATTCAGTTTCAGTGGTTTAGCAGTACACATTTGAATGCACCTTTCTGGTATCCTACAAGCAATCTAAAATACACAACACTTTTGTAATTTTGCTAAACGAATGTCATCAATTTATTTTTGATGCAAATTAGTTTTCGGTTTGGGTTTCACTGAATCATCACGTAGAGGATTTTTGTCTATCCTTTATTTTTTATTGTTATTCATTTTAAAAAGGTGTCGTTTTAATTGCGTTTGTTTCAAAATCTGCTTCAGTCTGTTGAAGAAAGTAGGAAAAAAATTCCTTTGTTTAAAAAATCAGTGTTGAATAAAATTTAAAGTAGTTGGAATGATGCATGAAATTAGTTGACAGGTATTGAAATTTCTACAAGTTATTTAGACCATTAATTATTGTGAGTATTTAATCTTATGTTACGTGCTAAACTGTCAAATAAAATTATAGATTTTAACTTATCACTACATTACTTTTTATATCCTTCTTTAACATTTTAGTAAATTTTTAAGCTGTTTTTGTGAACCTACAGTTACTGACGTATGTTGTTTCTATAAAGCAACAACCCAGTGTTAATGCAAATATTCATCATTTTATGCTTTTTCTCCTCGAGTTATAAGTGGCTAAGATCACAGTTAATACTTATTTGTAATTATATTCTTAACAAACATATCCATTGGAGCATATATAAACAAGTTTTAACGCATTGGTAGTCATATAAATTTCGGAAAAAAAATTCAAAAAAATTTTATATTTTTATAGCTTTTGGCAAATTTTAGAATTTTACAGGCAAACATTTGCGTAAACTTCGAGGGCAGAACTTCATATACTCTCGGTTAGGACCAAAAAGAATGAAAAAAATCTCTGGAGTGTAATGTTTTTAACAAAAAATTCTTTTTTGAGACATCCTAGAGCAGGTGTATGTGAACTCTCTACCTCCGACGATGCTTCTGTCAGCGTGACAACTAATATGCTGAAAATTGTGCAACGTGAAATTCAAACGAAGGTGCATACAAATGTGTATTATAGCTTACGGAAAATAGTTTGAATAGTGGAAATGAAGGTATTACTAATATAATAGCCCAAATCTGTCTCTCGGTAACGCTCTGACATAACCAACAATAAAACTCGCGCCATAGCACTGCGAAACGTTAAACAGTATTATTTCATTGTTAGAGCACCCAAATGTCATTA
Organism: Araneus ventricosus; assembly: GCA_013235015.1. Taxonomy (NCBI): domain Eukaryota; kingdom Metazoa; phylum Arthropoda; class Arachnida; order Araneae; family Araneidae; genus Araneus; species Araneus ventricosus. The sequence continues at coordinate 110,756 of BGPR01004285.1, read as the reverse complement.
ATTTTAAATTTAAAAAAGTAATTGTCGTTCTAATTTCAAATATAATAGCTCTAAAATAGTGAAATAAAATTTCTATCTATTGATATAAAATTTATCTCGCTATGATCAATAGATCCGAGAAATTTTAAATGATATTAATCATATATTTCAAATTAATTTCCGTTTTTTAATAGAAAGTAGTAAATCTTGTCAGTGGTATATCATGCTCGTGATATAGTTTGGACGCCACGACGCATCGGATTATTTATTGCAATCATGATGATATAATCTATAATATTTTTTGGAAATGTTTGACAAGCAGAGAAATGCTTTCTTTCGATTAGAATTTCGAAAAAGAATTCCTTTGAAATTTTAACTTTTGACTTACGTTTGACAAGCTGAGAATTGCATGTTTATTTAATTATAATAAAATTGTTAAACAATGAAAAATACCTCACACGGAATGTTGTTTACCAATAGAGTTTTTGAATAAAGAAATATTTCTTATCATAAAACATATGTTTATGTTTTTTAACGTCAATCAACGTTAAACATTTCTCTCGCATATATATCAATTCAAACACTTCAAATTGGACGAAAATCTTCCGATTGAAGAGGCAATTTGCACCCGTCATACCATGACGGGTGATTTCCTAGTCTTTTGATAATTAATTATTTTTGCTCTTTCTAACACGTTTTGTCACGTAACAGTGATAGAAACAGCCAACAAATAAATGAAGCTTTAAGTGTTTGGTTCTTGGCCTTAATTTCTACAAGGTATTTTTTCGTACTAAATCTATGATATTCTACAACTTTGTAATTGACTTTTTTCCTATATCATTCCGCTTTCGAGATAGAATAGCTCATTCCGCAGTTTGCCGCCAGGTAGCTCTGTAAGCGGTCCCATGGCGTAGTGCATAGCCATTTATTATACACAGACACCACTTTTATGACTATAGCTGCAGTTTTTCTGAAATTAAGTAGAGTGAGAGGGTGAAAATAAAATTCTGCATAATTGACTTGAATGAAAACAGGACTAACATTATTTGTTTATGACCATAATAGCAAAATATGAATGAAAAAGACCTCTTCAGTGTTGAGATAAACATTGAACTATAAATTTCGTTATTTTTTATGGTTATTTGTTTTGAATACATAAAAACACATGAGAAGAATGTTGAAAATCTTATTGTATATTTTTCAAATACTTTTCGAGAAAATGAGTGTCTGCTGTAGTGGACATTTGGACATATACTGTAATAAGTAGAAATACTGAAACTGGAAATATACTCTAATAAATAGCAATACTAAAGCTGGACATAGACTGTAATAAATATGAATGCTAAACCTAGACATATACTGTAATAAATAGCAAAACCAATCCTGAACCTATATTGTAATAAATAGAAATATTAAACCTGGACATATACTGTAATAAATGGAAATACTAATCCTGGACATATACTCTAATAAATAGCAAAATACTAAACCTGGACGTATGCTCTAATAAATAGCAATACTAAACCTGGACATATACTGTAATAAATAGCAATAACAATTCTGGACATATACTGTAATAAATAGCAATACTAAACCCGGACATATACTGTTATAAATATAAATACTAAACCTATTTTATCTATTTAATATTATTTTAAAATCTAAAAGTCCTTCAATTAAAGTGGAAGAAAATTTAAAAGTGTTGCTTAGAGTTTCCCATAGGCGATGTCAGGCCTGAAGAGGATGAGGAATTAATAATTATCACATTTAAATGCATTCCGATTTCACTAAAATAATATATTCCGAAAACAAATAAAGCCCAATTAATCACATCGACAGCAGAAGAATAAAACAAAATAATTAAAAAATACTATTCCATAAGCTTCAACGGAATGACTATGTGAACCGAAAAGTATTTATTTCTTCGTGCATCAGTTATTCAATAACATCCTTTTTAATGTTAATGAAACATAGCAGTTTATACAAAGCATTTTGCTCTATTTGGTGAATGATTCTTTGTATTTGGTTGTAAATTTCTGAGGATTATTCCAATTAATTTAGAATGTTTAAAAATGCAGTTAATTGGAGGAAAAGTTTGCTAAGAAAACTCTTCTTTGAAAAGCTTGCAGCATTTCACTCTTTTTCAAAAGTGTCCGAGTAGCAATTAATAGTTTGTTACAAAACAATCCTCATTTCCGTTGTGGTGACCGTTAATGCAATTGCATTTTCTGCGTCGCGAATTGAAACACTCATGGAAAAATTGATGGAATTTATCCTTCTTTGTGAATTTTTTAATGAATGAGTTGTTGAAAATATTTTAAATCTGCGTGTCGAAGAATGTTCATTAATGAAATATGACTTGGAATTCAAAAACATAAAGAATTTATGCATATGATTTGGATATTGTAATAAATAGAAATATTAAACCTGGACATATACTGTAATAAATGGAAATACTAATACTGGGCATATACTCTAATAAATAGCAATACTAAACCTGGACGTATGCTCTAATAAATAGCAATACCAAACTTGGACATATACTGTAATAAATAGCAATACTAAACCTGGACATATACTGTTATAAATATAAATACTAAGCCTATTTTATTTTTTAATATTATTTTAAAATCTAAAAGTCCTTCAATTAAAGTAGAAGAAAATTTAAAAGTGTTGATTAGAGTCTCCCACAGGCGATGTCAGGCCTGAAGAGGATGAGGAATTAATAATTATCACATTTAAATGCATTCCGATTTCACTAATGAATTCACTATTATGAATATTTCACTATTATGAATATATTAAATCCCGGTGTATTCGTTTGGAAGTAATTTCATTAGGTTTTCATAATTCATTTTCAAAAGTTAACTTTACTTCTCAAATATATTTGCAGCTGCCTGGAAATTTTTCTATAAAAGGAAATTCAATTGGTTTTCAAAAATTATTAATAAATAAATATTTAATGAAGTGATTGTTTATGAATCATATCACAAATATTATCGATTAATCAAATGAATAAACTAATAATGACTTAATTGATTTACAGCTTATTTAATTCGTTAACAGTAAAGAGATTTGAGACTACTCAATCGAAAGTTTGTAAGCTTTAATACAGCTCTCAAAATTCTTTGTTATATTAAGAGAAGAAATACATACGACACCGAACAGTGATATAACATAATTTTCAAATCCATATCAGGAATTCTTATTTTCTATACATTTTGATACATAAATGCTTGAAGCATTTATTATAGTTTTAAGAATAGTCTTTGAGATGTAAATAAAAAAATCAAATTTCTCAGATAATATTTAGTTTAAGATGATGCACATTTCTACTAATATGCTTTCTATTTCGCAAAAAAAACTTAAAATTAGAAAAAAAACTAATGTGAAATAATGATTAATGAGAATTCAAAGGAATTCGATATTGCGATAATTTTCTTGGATTCTTAAAAAAGCCTTAGATTTTGCGAACACAGCAATATTAATTTAATTGTATACGAATGTAACTAAACCATAATTACAAATTCTAAAATTATTTTTGAAATCTTCAATGTCCGCCTTTCTATGTTAAATGAAACTAAATCCAACTCTCTATGTTATTTGGTTCCGGAGCTATACGCGCTTAACTTTACCACGAAATTCGATGCAATTCAACAATTCTTGAGTAATATTTCGCGTAAACGTAAGATCGATGAATGAATTGCCAAATATGTTTGAATAGTTTGCATGCGCGTGCATCGGTCGCTGTGACGTCATCAAAATGTTTAGTGATTTTCACCAAATTTGAAGCTCGACTGTGACTAACCGTAACTCCAAATTCTAAAATTCTCATTGCAATCTTCATTTCCAACCTTTCTCTGTTAAATAAAACTAAAACCAACTATCTATGGTATTTGGCTATTTGGTTAAGGAGCTATAAGCGTTTAAAACTACCACGAAAAGCGTAACAATTTTTTTCTTTCCCGACACACCATTAGACCACTATGGAGAGTCATCCTGTTTTCGTAAAGGATATTTCTTGAAATCAGTCAAAGCATAAAACCTACCATAAAAAAATAACATGAGGATATTTCAGGTGCATGGCAACATACTAAGTATATTTCCAAGCGATCTCTAAATTTATACGTTTTCAAAATTTCACAATGAATTGTTAAAAAGAATAGTACAATAAAATAAAAAAAGTGCTGATATATACTGCATATTCAAAACAGCATTTCAAGTATAAATGAAACTTGCAGATAGTAAGAAAAATAATAATCTAAACCTGTTTTTTATGCAACAGTAAAGAAGTAATGATTTACTGTATGTCCTTTAAAGGTACTTTCGAATGAAACGGTGTTCAAACCGTTTACCACATTGCACCTAATAAGACATAATTATGATCGCATTCCTCAGCTTACTTTTATTTGAAATAAAATTAACGTTTAACCTCGAACATTCTTAACATAAAAGTATTCATCGGTGTTTATAAAGAAATGATAAATAAAATAGAGCATTCTTAACTTAAAAGTAATCATCAGCGTCAATAAGGAAACGATAAATAAAATAGAGCACTCTTAACATAAAAGCAATCATCGGTGTTTTTAAAGAAATGATAAATAAAATAGAGCATTCTTAACATAAAAGTAATCATTGGTTTTCTTAAAGACAATAATAAATAAAATAGATATTACCTTCTTATGTGGATCACAAAAGGCTTAAATAAGTTTAAAAATATTGATTACTGCAGTTGCGTACCCTCCCATACCTACATGACGGATATAATTTTAAAATTTGGTCAAGTAAACTACTAGACAAGTAAACTATTTCTGTCTCTGCCGTTGAGATATTTCAGTCTGTCGCTAAATTCGCAGCTTGCGTTGTTGGCCGCCATTTCCCGTAACGAACTTCCTCAGTTTTAGAAAGACATGGAGTTTCCTTGGATAGTCATTTACGTGTTTAATTAACGGATTTAGTATATTCGAATCATCGCTTTTTCCAACGGGTTTCCTTTTTGAGGAAATGTCTGAAATTTGTGAAATTCATAATTATAGTGTAGCTTAAGCTGTGAAAATAGAATTTAGAATTTCGGAAACATTCCGGATTTGAATTAGTTTGCGTCTGATTAAATTTTACTTCACGAAATCTGAAGGAGTATTGATTAAGTAATTTGACAGTAAATATATTAAAATCACAACGCTGTTGAAATTTTTTGCAAAAACTCCAGAATGACCGAATTATAGATTTTGGAGACAGGAAGTTTCAAATTAAAGAAAGATATGGATACTATGTTAGTCTTAGAAGTTTTTAAAAGTTTTTTGAATATAAATTAATGGAATTATCTGGCATAAATCGTCGATTAACTAGCAACACCACCTATCTCAATAGGATACTGGTCGCGAAAAATTGAGTATTTTCTTTCTCTTTGAAATTTTTAAAAATTGAGATTGAGACGAAATGTTTGAGAATTAAAAAAAAAATTCTGAAACGCGAGCACGCGTGTATTTGTGGACGAAACAACCAATATAACACAATAACGAAAGGTTTTAAAGTTGTTGCCATTTTTGCACAGATAAATTGTGAAAACTAATTGTAATCCCTTAAGTAAGTGAATGGGTTAAAATATCTATTAATTATTTTCCTGGAAAACCTGACTGTGATAATGTCCATTGAGATGATCAAGATCCTATATTTTTAAGCAGAAATTATCTGTCTAAATTTAAAATAGCATCGAGAATCTCAATTTAAATATTTTATACTTACACGTAAATTGTTAACAATCAGACAAATCTTGACTGGCAGATTTCTTCAAAACAGACTTTACAATCAATGTTTTAAAAGAAAACAATGGACAACAAGTATGGTAAATTAATCACTTAAAGTTGAGTAGATTTAAAACAGACTTTCTGCAAAATGATGATCATATGATTATGTTTTCACCTTACGATAGTTTATGTTTAACAAGGATTTATGAAACATTGAGCTAAATTACCAAGCATTCTGGCTTGTTTTATTAAATTTAAACCACGATGGACAAAAGTTAGCAGATTTTAAAATAATAGTATAATGATTTAAGACAATATTATGATAGTAAGGTAAGTACATATCGCTTCAAACAAGATTGTAAGAAATTTTTAGAAATGTACGTATGGCTTCATTATTTTATTAGTAGTAAAGAGTTATTTTTTTGAATCCTTATTGAGCTTTAAAATAAATTTTGTTGGCACGCCACAATTTTTCCTTTTTCTTTGGTCCACTCTTAAAAAAGTTTGAACGTCCCTATCCTAAACGAATACGGAAGCAACTTAACAAGATTGAGAAAATACATCTTAAACTTATTATTAAAATTCAACGATGACTAAATTGATGGAAATACTTTGCACAAGCCAATCTCTCTGGAATTAAGATGATAATTAGCAAATATAAATTTTTTTCAAATGCCGAATGAAAGCAATTAAAAAAAAGTTATAATTTTTTTAATCACCTAACCAAGAAGCCGTATTAGGTCAGAATGTTGGCAATTTCCTTTATGGTTCGAAATGCAAAGACGTCTTTTTACTACAACTGAATTTTGAGGGGCTTCCCCCCTGATTAGAGACTGATAAAAATGCTTTAGATGTTTACTTGGAAAGTCATAGAAGAAAGCTTGAAATCTTATAACTTCATTGGGAAGATTCGATAATTGAAAGAAATGCTGAGAAATATCCTTCAATGATGAAAAAAAGAGGTGAAATCTTTTTTAATTTATATTAGAAGAAATGTGCTAACAATGTTTGAAAATTTTAATTTTAGGTTTGAACTTAATGTTTCAATGGATGTTAACTTTAACGCGTAGAAGTTGTTTCTAAAGTAATAAAAGCTTCAAAGTTTTTTACTGTGCGAAGCAGATTGCAACATTTCATTTGCTCTTTATTTTACTTCATTGCATTTAACTTTTGATCTAAAACGTTAAAAATTACTAAGGAAAAATATTTATCATATAATTATATGTGCATTTCAGAAAAAGCAATTTGGAAGGACGTAACTTTTTGAAAAGATTAATTTATGGGAGGGAAGGATCACAGCAATAAGGCCCAAGGCTTAAAAGTGAGCCTCAATCTTTCTTTTTAGAAATTTATAAAAGATTATTCTGGTTAATTTGGAGAATTTTTATGCCTGGCTTGCATCGACGTCATTTTATTCTGTTACACCATGAAAATGTTGTAAATTTAAACTATTCGCTCTTTTAATCCAAGTTTATTGAGTTCATAAGTTGTTTGATTATCTCTATCTATACTAATAATAAAGAACAACGTGCGTGTTGGCGCTCACCAGGGCAGACCGCTGTGCCTAGAGCTACGAAATTTAACAAAATGTATTTTGGAGGGTGGGAATGTGCTGCTCCGATCCTTTTTTTGGAAATTTTAATTCATTAAAAATTAACGAAATTTTGGGTTTTTCCTTAATAGCTTTCGAAAATACTACAGCACAAAAATCATTTTTACATGTTCTGCAAATTCAAAAATTACCTTTTTAATGATATTAATTAAGTTGCTGAATAATTTTTCTCTAATTTTATAAATTTTTGAAAATATCTTTAAGCATAATTTGCAACAATACTTTTCATTCTTGGAATAAAAATTCAAAACGTTTTCATTGTTTATATATATATATATATATATAAGTATAGATATTGAAGATTTAACTAGTACCCTAGTAAATATACATAAAGATTATGATCTTAAAAAAGATATTAACATTAATAATTTTAAAAATCTTATTAATCTTGTTCTAAAAGAAAAATATATCTTTTTTGATAATAAGATTTTCCATCAAATTAAAGGATTACCTCAAGGAGGCCCAGCTAGTAATAGTTTAGCAAATATTTATCTTCACTACTATGAGAAAGATTTGACTAATTATAGCCATAGTATATTATTCCGCTATATAGATGATTTAATATTATTCAATAAAGAAAATGGCCTTAAGCCACATATTGACTTCTATCCTGATTATTTAAAACTTATAAAAACTAATGACAATGAATTAGCTGCAGAATTTTTAGATCTAGATATTAAAATCATGGATAATAAATTAGTAACAGATATCTTTGATAAAAGAAATGCATTTAATTTTCAAATTAATAAATTCCCTTTTTGGAATAGTAATCTTAGCATTTCTGTCTTCAAGAATTTAGAAAAAAATTATATAATTAGAAATAATAATTTAGTAACAGACATTGATATTAGAATTAAAAACATAAGAAATTTTTACTCCTTTGCCCAGGATTATGGAATGCCTATAGGTTTTCTAAGAGCATATATAGATAGGAAATATTTAGGTCATTTAAAATAAATCACTCATATTGGTTTATAAAAGAATATTTTTATTTCTTTGTTAGTGGGATAGTGTTTTCACTTATTCTACTCGTAATGGGTAGTTTTATTCAAATTTGGCTATTGAGTTATTTGTTTCAGATTTATTACATAGATGGCGCCAGGATCTTTCAAGAGAAAATTTACTTTTTAATAGACATTTTAAACTATTTTCTCATATTTTCTAGATAACTAAATGCATTACAATTTTTAATATAGTTTTGAGAAATTTAATATAGGTATCTTACTAATTCATGATATCAAAAATTAATTATATTATTTATTCAATTATGCTGATTCATGGTTAGATTTTTGGTTGTGACAACATGTTGAGGTCAATATGCATGGCGGGCTATATCGAAAGAGATGAATTCTGGTAAGTTTAAGAGGAGACACAGATTAGTTTATGTTTAATGTATAGTATGGGTATTTTATTGAATTATATATTCACTGTCTTTAGTGCAATATCTTAGTGCAATATAATGATATTTACATATTTATCCTGAATATTAGTCGTTTATATATAGTCATGCTTTATAGTTAGGGTTAGTATAAGACTTTTCTTTCTAAATTCTTTCATTTTAGGGTAAATTACCCTGTTTGTTCTTGCAACAACAATAGTAACAGGGATGGTTTGTACAGCAAAATTAATTTAGCCTGGCTAAAGCTTGTCCACAGCCAAGCTGCTATTTTAATTGTTGAAAACTCCATTTACTTGGATTGCCTATTTCATTATTTTAATAACAACAGTGTTTTTTCACTTGTTGAAATATAATGTTTAAACTTGATTTTTGTTTGTGGTATCTTTAGTAATTTCAATTTATTAGATTTTATTTAAAATTGATGTATTGTTCAAATAATGACTTTTTGATATAAGATTTAATTCTTCTTTACTTTATTTCTGCATGATTATATACTAGTTATGTTTGGATTTATATTACATATATATATATATATATATATATATATACATACAGTGTGCCCGCTAAAGTCCGTTGTCAACCCAATAATTTCAGAACGGCAAGAGCTATAGTCATGAAAGTGGGATCTAGGTATAGTAAAGTTTCCATGCGCTACGCAAGAAAATTTGGAGTTAGCGTTCTTATCTCAAAAGCGGCACGATATCGGGAAAAAGGTCAATTACAAAGTTGTTCAGCATCATAGATTTAGTAAGAGAAGACACCTTCCGTACAGTAATGTTAAAAACAGAAGGCGTTAAATGCATATTTGTTAGGTTAGCAACTCCGAAAATTGCAACGAGACATAACGCGGAAGAAAAGAGAAAACGTCACACTCCAGAGGATCCCTTATCGTGGCACAGTGTTAGTGTGCGTGAATACAATACGAGAGGACCCCGGTCAAGTGTCCAACAGTGCATTCAGGACATATTCCAGCAACAAGTCATCGGGTATGGTGGTTGCCTAGAAGGCCTCCACGTTCACCTGACCTGAACTCATTGGACTTTTTTCTGTGGGGATACATCAAACAGCTAGTGTATGCAACCCTTCCACTAACATTGCAGGACCTTTGAAACCGTATTACGGATGACTGTGCCAGCATGTCACCTGCCATGTTGTACAATGTGCAGTGGGAAATGCAGTCCCGTGTCCAGATGTGTGTTGCTGAAGGACACCATTTTGAGCCTGACAGATAGAAGAGCCTCATTTCCGTCAGGTGCAGTTTTATTCAACGCGATCAAACAAATGTGCGTTTTGTGCTTTTCATTTGTATCATTTTTGAGCGCAAGATGTTTTTTTGTAATAAATCGATGATGCTGAACAACTTTGTAATTGACTTTTTTCCCGGTATTTCGTACCGTTTTTGAGATAAGAACGCTAACTCCGAATTTTGTCGCCAGGTGGCGCTGTAAGCGGTTTCCTTGTGTAGCACATGACAACTTTACTATACCTAGACCCACTTTTATGACTATAGCTTTTGCCATTCAGAAATTATTGGGGTGACAACGGACTTTAGCGGGCACACTGTATTATTACGTGTTTCTCTTCATTGACGAAAGCTAGGGAATTTATTTTCTTCTTTATTTCATAAATTTTGCTCTGAAATCTGTAAACAAAGTCCTTTAAGATAGTCACTACATTAAGAAATGCATTCAGTATGCTGAAAATTGTTTTAATTCTTTTTATTAGTATATTTTAACGCAATTAACATGCTGCTGAACGTAAAAGGTGTCGCGTCGTGTTAATATTGAAACCAAATGCGTATTTTGCATGAGGAATAAGGAAGTGAAGTTAACACTGAATGGGTGCAATTAGATGTTACATGACAAGGACAGTTACTTGACTCCATTAGGGACCTTGTAGACAAAGAACAAAACAATTGCGTGATCACTAAAACAGCATGCGTAAAATGTTTATCGCAAAATTTAAATTAACTTTTTAAGCGAATCATGAATATAAAATTATGCATGAGAGATTCTATTGGAATTATGTTCCCGAAGGCGGCTAGTTGTTAATAAAACAGATCGAGATCTAGATTGAAATAGAAAAGATGTCACACATGTTGTCTTTACAGGGATAAATGCATTTTCATATTTTTTGACACTTAGATGCTTCAAGAAGATATTTAAGAACTCATATAGAGTGTACTTTAACATTGAAACGTGACAGTGAAGGTTGTATATTCATTAAAGGGATAAAAATAGGAACTTTTGATAGCTTAAATGAAAGTATGAAAAAAAACCGAATTACTTACTCACTTAGCAAGGAGAAAAATTTCTCTGAAACATAATTTAATAAGTTTTTGGAAAGTTATAAGCCTTCGTATTTAAAGCATTTATGTGATTTCATTCTGGAAATATAAACTGCTGTGTAGACTCTTTCTCAGAATTAGTCTTGATATTCATTTCCTAAAATTAGATCTTAAAAGAAGACAATCGCATCGAGTTCTTCGATAGTATCCGTATTTTCGGCATGATTTAGTTGATATTCTTCAAATGAGTCCCTACTTGAAATATTAAATGAAGAAAGCCTCTTTACTGCATAATTGAATTTACATACATAATTCGTAAAAGGCTGGAATTATTTTTCTTGTGCTAATTTTTCTTTATTTAGTATTTATATTATTCCCCTTTATTTAGTATGTTCCTCTGAAATGTCTTGTTTTCGTTTATATTGTGAAATGGAATACTTCTGTAATACTTAAAGCTTGTGTATTAAATTTATTTCCTTTGAAATTTATTTGAGTTTTTTGAGGAACTGGAAAATATATGCTTTCATAAAAGTTTATTTCTAGGAAAATTTTCTTTGGAATGGTGCAAATCTATATTCTCAAAATGCATTTAGATGTATTTCATAGAATCTTTCGTTCTTAAAAAGATTTGTCTTCCACACAATCAAATAATTGTGCCATAATATTTTGTGAACATGAAAAATATAGCAGAAAATTGCATATTCATCATGTTACAACCTAAACTTAAGTTTATGTAGAAAAATTGGATCAAAGTATATGATTTGCATTGTAACGAAATTGAGACTGGCTTAAATGAGTTATATTTCAACCTACAAAAGCTGAATAAGATTTCATCTATTATTTAAAGATGTTTTTGGCTTAAGACTCAAACTGTCTGGCAAAATGTGCAATGATTGAAAATGTTGTCAACATTTTAATCTTGCGAGCGAGTTCTAGAAAAAAAAATGGTGATTGATTGAACGACGTTTATTTGTACATACTGTGTTAATAGCCTAAATAAATTATTTTCATATGAAAAAAGGCTTTTTTCTAGAAAATATTGCTACAATATATAAATCTATAATATAAAACAGAAAATACACGTGTCTGTCTATGTGTCTGCCACAAGAACTCTTCCTAAACGGTGAACGGTAGCGACATGAAATTTGCACATGACATTCTGGGAACATTTCTAAGTCAACTGTGCTATTTTGAACTTTCAAAATTAATTAGTTCTTAAGAAATTTAAATTAATAACGAAAATTAGCCGCTGTTAAGCTTCAATGTTTAAACGGGTTTTGCCAATAACTTCTGAAATATTTATTGCACGACAATTATTTTTACACCATCTTAACGAGCAAAAGATTATCTTTTTAATGATACTAATTTCATTACAATAGGGGTTTTCGCTGATTCCTATGAACGTTTCAAAGAATCAACGCAATTCCTAATAAAATTAAATTCAAGCTAATTTACTTTTTCATCAAATACTTCACTCACGTGTAGTTGCGGTTGTTAAATTTTAATATTAGAAAATATTGTTTTCTTTGGACATTAATTCAAAGGGAGATTTAGCACAATGATGATTTACATAGAGTGAAACTTCGATTAACCGTCGCCATCCGGGCAGGGGCTGTGACGGTTAACCGAA
>BGPR01004285.1:41050-87106 GCA_013235015.1 Araneus ventricosus | reverse complement strand
TGCACAGTTTAGTCCCTTTGACATTTCATTTTAACGATCTCAAAATACACAAAAGCAATGAAATCAAAATCCACTATCCTGCACAGTATGAATTCTCTTTTAAATAACATAAAACACTTTATCAATGCGTTTTATTTTTGTGTGCATTTTTAAATTCTAAAAAAAATGGTGATGGATCCTTCAATTCTTATCCCTCTACCCAATAAACAATTTTAACTTTTTTTGCTTAACATAAATTGAAATAATAGAAAATCAGATCAAACACTACATTTTTTTTCTTGTTGCTCATGGCCGATTCTCACTTTTTTCTCGTTTGATTTATTCATTATTCCCTGAACTGAGTTATTCAACACAACTTTGAAAGCCATATTGAAACAAGTTATATTTTTCTTTTTGTAGTGAAATGAATTTCAGTCTTGTTCTTTATTTAACTTCAGCTTCAATTCAGCTTGTTAAATCTTAAGAAAGTTTTATTGTTTATTTAAATACGTCTTCAATTCAAAATGGTGCATAAGCTTTTAAACCTAAAGAGCGTTTTGTTGTTTATTTGAATTTATTTATGAAACTTTAATTTAAAAATTCCTAGTTTAAAAATGAACAAAAAGTTATTTCGGTACAGTTCGCTAATACAAATAATTTTTTTTTCAAGATTAAGAATTTATTGTATTAGCGATAAATGAATTATATACCAGTATAAACTTTTGACTTAGAAAAAAATTTAAATATCCTAAATAATTTTAAATATAATTTTGTGTCTTGAATGTCTATGTGTCCGTATTTATGTACTCATAACTGTATTATGTGTCTGTATTTAGGAGCTCATAACTATACTAAATATCTTATTAATGTACTCATGTGTTACTAGAATTCAACATTTATTTCTATGCAAGACTGCTAATTCTTATTCATAACATATGATAAATAAAAGTCAAGAGACTCTTTTAAGAAATATAACCTTTTTGGATTTGATTTTTTTAAACTTATCCCATAAAGTAGTAAAATGCAGATAAACAGCGATAATAAAATGGAACAAGAACAAATTTGCCTTATTGTTTACTAGAACATCAGATAAGACCACATGTTCAGAAAGAAAACTACGAGTAGAACTATGAGTATGAAGAAAACAGCCCGTTTTATTAAATATACGAATACAGTTGACTATGATCTTGTAACGTCACGGCCGATGGCTGAGCAAATTCGAGGCGTTTTCAGACAAGGAGTAGTCTTTCAGAATTTATTTACAGCTAACTTATATATATACATTTGTGATAGACATTTTCTAGATTAGAATGTTTATGTACAAAAATCAATAAAAATGACCTCGAAGGGAGGAACTGTAACTCTTGGTCGAGTAGTTAAGTAATTTCGTGAACCAACCTGCACTACGTTGGAAAAAACAATTAAGTTCCGGAGTTCAATGTAAACTCCTACGAGATGAGCCCGAGGACCGGGTCTATCCGTAAATATCAGAACTCGCAATCCCTGATGGGAGTACTGCCGAGTCTCGATTCGAAGCAAAACTTGACGCTCACCAGCGTAGGTGAAGTCCAACTCTCAACTCCTCCCGACAAACGAAAATCCGCCCGTTTTATGTACTGATCCGGGTCTCCTCATTAGCCAGGTGGCATTCCTTTCTACCACCTGCAAAAAGTCCCACATTTATCTCCCTCGTTAGCACTTTTCCTACAAAGGCAAATGTTATCCCTTGTCCATCAAATCCACGCTTCGTTACTTTGAATTGACCAGCTCCCTTCATGTAGGCGACATTGTCAATCAAAGCTTTTTAAGGACCCTGTGGTCTTGTCTGGTCTCCAGCAATTATCGTCGCGTCTGCGGACGCTTTTGGCGCCTCTGTCCCGCTAAGCTTTGTTAGAACACACCTGCACAGAGAAGCATTGTCATTCCTCAGATGGCCCGACACTAGTCGAAGAATGTTGTGTTATATTTCACCTGCAACCCTAAATCATCGTTTCGTTACAGCTCTCCTAAATCATAGTTGTTATTTGACCACTTTGTTACAATCTATTATGAGAATATCTTTTATTCGCGCCATTGATATGCAAATAATTTATCTTCAATGCATATACTAAATGCCTTTATATGCAATATGCAAGGAATAACTAAATATTATTATTTTTATAAAGAATCCCTAAAAAACTTTAATGAACGAAACATCAAAACAGTGATATAGTTTATGCTGGTGTTTGCAATATACCCGCTTTTAAATAGAAGCCCCCAAAAATCTTTAATGAATAAAAATATCAAAACAATGATATGGTTCATGCTGCTTGAAAGTTCTATGTTGTAATGTGGGTTAAACTAAAGTTTAAGGTGCGCAGCCGTTTCTCCCCACTTTGGATCGCCAAGGGAAAGACGGTTTAGAGATATGAGAACAATTGTTTTGGGTGCGCAGCTTTCTTTATATTCGTGTCTTGCGCGTCGCCGTTCTGGCAGCTCTTTTTAATTGGTCTCCTCTTTGTTTTCTTCGATTTAATTGTTCGATTTAATCAATTTTAATGATACTTCTGTTGGAATTCTTCGGTTTGAATTTTGACAGTTCAGATCATTTCCGAACCGATTTGTTTAGCTTGCCATGCTCTTCGCTCCTGTTGGCTTTGACGAAGGAACGTTTCAAAATGAGAATTTATTTTTCGAAATTAAAAAAAGATTTCTAACTTTCTGAGGTGAACAAGCGAAGCTACAATGTTCCCGCTTTGCTGAAATCGAAGTCGCCGATGTTTTTTTAAGTTTTAAAAATTTACCCGGTATCCACTTCAGATCCGCAGGCATCGCGTGAAGAATTTCTACTTTTCAGATGCCATAGGCATAGCTTCAGCAAGAGATCAATAAAATGCTGACTGCGCAACCAAAACAAATGCTAACACATCGCCAAACAGTTTTCCTCTTGGCATCAAAAAACGGCCATCGAAAGGGGAGAGGAACGACGGCGCACCCTAAACTTTAGTTTTACCGTAATGTGTCAGCTAATTTCAAAGTGTAACGGGTAAACAAGCATAAGTCTGTGTTAAATTTAACCATTTCAGAAAAAAAATTAAGATGGCAAAAATATTTTTTCAATTTTTTAAAAAATATGAAATTTTAATAAAATTTTTTCTCAATCGTTAAGGTTTTTGGAGTGAATAAATTTAATTACATTTAAAAGGCTATCACGACGAAATTTGGCATCTAAACAAGAAAAGCTCTATTTATTTATATTTTTAGTGTAATGCATATTCAGAAACATATTGACGTGGCTTAAAATAAGTTCGATATTTAATGCATTGATTTTTTCATCAAACATTTTTCCTAACACAGAACATTCTATAATAATGAAAAAGTCAATTTCAAATCTAAATTAGTAAAATGCTAGAGTTTATTCTTTCTTTTTCGATTCTTTCTTCTTTTGGTATCGTTGAAGTTAAAAATACTTTATATCTGAAAAAAATAAAAAGGAAGTTATTTTTATCATGATAATAAGAACATTCTTCATGTAGAGTGATGCCAGGTTGCTATTTTCTACCTGAAAAAATCTATAGACATTTTTCTAATTTTTTTTATAGTTTCAATGCTTTTTCTTGTTTTAATATCTAAGCTATAGCGATTTATTTAAAACTGCAGAAGAAAGCAAAATAAATAAGTAAATAAAAACCGTCGAAAATGGGCAAAAAAGTCTCACTTAAATATTTATAGAAATTATTTTCTTGAAATTTATTTAGATTTGTAACAACAGAGTGAATAAAAAAATGCACTAGATCAATGATTAAGTTTTCTAACCTGAAAGCTAAAAGATCAAAATAATTGGGCGCTCAGAGTTAAGAAGCATTTCTTCGTAACATGTTGCAATTTTTTAATAGCTAAAATATGGATTTAAATACAAATGTATTTGTCAAATTGGTTAGAGCCACGAAGATTATTCTACGACGTTCTTACTAGGGTGAATACTTCGCTACAGAGTTTATTTATTCAAGTCTGAGTTGGTTAATGATTTACAAATTGAATTCTGATAAAAATTATTTAATATCTAAACACAAACTAAAGAAGCAAAATATAAATTTGCTTTACCGAATTAATGTTAAATTAGTGATGACAGAATAAAATTAACGCATTTCAGTTCATGAAAATGATTTTTATTAACATTTCTATTTGTTTTTGAAACAGGAAGTTACCTCCAACGTGGATCCAGACTGCAAAGAATCAAAGGAAGACTTTCATTTAAAATAATAATTAATTAACTAAACATAATTTATTAACTGAAAACTTAACAATAAACATTAACGAACATTAGTTAATGCAGCAAATAACCACATCTTTAAAAAAACTCTAGAAGAAGAACTTGTAGTAATTACAAATCATTTGTAGCTTTTCTTAACAGGAGTTTAATAGCACAGCCGGCTAGATATTGATAATCGCCACATAATACACAAAAAAAGTTAAAACGAATTTATTCTCAGCCACAGAAATCATGACAGATAGAGTTCACAAAATGCATTTCACCAGCTTTTCAAGTCTGTCATTTATA
The DNA here is from genome assembly GCA_013235015.1 of Araneus ventricosus. Lineage (NCBI taxonomy): Eukaryota > Metazoa > Arthropoda > Arachnida > Araneae > Araneidae > Araneus > Araneus ventricosus. Next base: position 82,587 of record BGPR01004285.1, on the reverse strand, counting down.
TAGATTTTGTTGAAGTCAAAGTTTCGTTCTGAAATTCAAATAATTGCCATAGATTTGACAGATGTTTCTGAAGTTTAATATCTTGTTTTGATACAGTGACATAAACACAATGGAATTCACTTGCTGCATTAGTTGAAGTTATATCTTCACTAGAAAACCCTATAACTGTAATATAATGTTTATTCATCACATTTGCCTCAATGACGCTGATATGAGACCTTTAAAAAATGTTAAGGTATGTGACTACCTTCGGAGCACTTTTTTTCAAATTTTTAAATTTTTAATGAAACATTCATGTTTTTAATTAGAATGAGTTATAAAACTAAGAATTCCAATGCAATTTCATTAGAAATTTCATTGACTTTCAAAATGTAGGCAATTTTTAGCAAAATGTTAGTGAAAATTTGCACTTACGCCAAACCTCCTATAACAAGTTATATTGAATATATTTCATCAATATTTGCACAGTATATAGCTAACATGCTTATCTGTGTTATGAACTAGGATATTTTTAATACCTCGAAAGGTGTTGGAGATATTCCAAACTTTGTGAACAAACTCAATTTTTTAAAAAAAATCATCGATTTTTCTCACTAAAAAGTCATTAAAATAAATAAATATAAGCAGAGAGCTTAGATCCTAGTTCATAACATAGCTAGAAACAAATAAAACATTTTGGCCAAATTTCATTTTAATATCTTAAAAACATTTTCCAAAATGAAGTTTTCCGTGTAGAAAAATATCGAAAATTACAATTTCTCAGAAAACGCTTTTAAAGATTTTCATAGAGTACAAAAAATTTTGTACACATCTTAGAATCTTAAAACTCGCCATATTTGCAAGTCAAACCCTCTTTTAGTTGATTTTAAACGACTTTTGTGTTTTTTCAGCTTTTTAGATTTCTTTTTGAATAATTTTGTGTAGTTGATAGTTAGTGGCGTCTCGATATCTGAATTAGCTTTTTGACAATTTTCATGTAATTTTTAAGCATCTATGGATAAATTTACATTTAAAAACACTTGAGAACAGGTAATAGTTCAAAATAAATGGAATTAAATTATAACACTGCAATTTGAGCGCCAAAAAATAATTTTTGCTGTTGTAACTACTGTTGTGTTGTATTTTTTAAAAAAAAGCGTCGCCAAAAACCAATAAAACAATAAAAATAAGAAATGGAAACTTAAATCTATATTTTTAAGACAATATATTGCTTGAGAATTTAAATATAGTTGTTCAAACTAATTGTTTGTATTTTTAAGGCTCTTTCAATTGCCACTTCCGGTATCAGAATTGTCACTTCCGGTTATTATTTATGCTATAACTTTATTTGTAATTATAGTAGAAACAAAATTAAAGCATCTTTATATACCTAAATGTACGGCCTATAAAATGAACAAATAAAACAAATTTCGAAAATTTTCTGCAAAACGAGGAATTTAGGGTAGTCACATAGTTCATAAGTATGGATGTGGTTGAACATCGTGCAAGATAATTGAAGTGGAAAAATCTGAATAAACAAATCTTTTCCCCTCCGAAAGAGCTTTTTTAGTAGAATAAAACTTCAACACTTAAAAAAACTCTGAAATTATGTATAAAATGAAGTAAATGAGGAGATTTTGTTAACGAATAATCAGAATTTGAAGGTAAAAAACTTTCATAGAGTGTCTGGTGAGTTGTTTTGTATATACAAAATAAATTTGGAAAACTCTGTTAAAATTTACCTGACCGGAAAAAAATAGAAAATGAAAATATTAATAATAATATAAGACATTAAACATATTCAATTTCCAAATCTTTTTACCTTGTTTCTATGGTAATCTTGTAATGTCTATGTCACTAAGGTAAGTAGGTGTATCTATTGCGACATAGCTAAAATTTGTGAATTTTATCTAATTTTCCTTACAAATGATTAAACATTTTTTCAGGAATTTTGATCATAAATTCCTGAAGAATCTCCATTGTAGTTAAGGGAATGAAATATGGGATCAACTTTATCACTTAATAACTACTAACGACAAGCTCCTAAGTTAGATAACAGTCAGAACATAGTCGCAATTCTACCTACTTCAACCTTTAGATAGACAGATTATTTAAAAAAAACCTTCTCATTTAACAGAGAGGGAAATCTAGCTCACATTTATTCACTAATTGTTTTCACTCCTCTGCTGAAAAATCTCATTTTGTTGTTTAATCCGGCAGTTTGAGGCTTTTCTCGCTGTTAAACGTAATAATTTTCCGCTCCTTTGAAATGAAATGGGCTTGCATTTTCTCAGAAATTTACATATTTAATAGACGGATTTAATGCATTCTAATTATACTCTTCCAAATGGGTTTCCTTCTTAAGGAAATGTCTGAAATTTGCAAAAGTGAAAGTTTACTCCCTAAATAATAATTGTTGCGGAAATAGGATTTAGTATTTCAGAAATGTATAGAAAATTTAGTGTGCAACTAATTAATATTTCACACCCTAAGTTCCAAGCGAGTGTTTATGATTTGACGAGGATTTGAGCGAAACTGTCAGTTTTGTGAAATTCCCACAAATAGCCTTGAATACTTGTAATATAGTTTTGAGAGAAAAGTAAGTCTGAATTTCAAAAATATGTCGATGTAAAATTTGTTCAGAGAAGCTCAGAAAACTTTTTTGAATAATTAGCTGAAGTAACAGCTTAGATATAATACGTAGGCTGTTCAATAAAGAATAATCATAAATTAATAAAAACAATTAACGGTACTTATCCTCCAAATGTTGATGGTATATCTTAAAATACCTCCCATTACATACGATGATCTTTTCACACCTTTTACAGTCTTCAAAAACATGCTGGGAGATCTTTTTTGACAGATCTTTCAAAATCGCCTCCATAGATTTCACCACTGCCTCTGATGATGAAAAACACTTTCTCCGGAATTTTTTCTTCAAATTCGGGAAAAGAAGAAATTGCATGGGGCTAAATCAGGGGTATAGGGAGGATGGAAACGCAAGCGACGTTTAGATTTGAAAGATATTCAACAACAGCATTGGCAATATGGGGTTTTACGTTAACGCGGACTTTCAGTTGACCCAATTAAATGTTCAGTTTTTATGATAGGTCTCTTAATGTGATTCGACAATCTTCCCTCACTATCATAGCAACAGTTCCGATGTTTACTTCCGTTAGAGCAGCCACTGGAGAGCCTGGTTTACCTTCCTTTGAAATTCATTGTCTTCTCTCTTTAAACATTTTAAACAATCATCTGGCTGTGCTATAGGAATGGTGAGACTCCCCATAAGCTTCGTGAAACATCAGATAAGCTTCAGCTGACAAACTTTTAAGTCTAAAACAAAATTTCAGTGCAGTGTATTGCTCATCATGTGTCACATCCATGTTTTGGCTTAGACAAATGTGAAATAACACTCACTTGGCCGGCTGCCAAGACCACAGCAGTGACGTCATAATAGTGAAATTTGCGCCATCTATTCTTTACATATCCCGCTACACATGTAATATTAATTTTATTTTTCTTGATTTTTTAATCACCTTTAAAAATATTATGATTATTCGTTATTGAACAGCCCACGTACCTAAGCTTTTAATTGCGTACAAAAAATATATTTTTAACCGTTTAAAGACGGAATTCAGATCTAGGTTAATTTTTAATTACTTTTTTGTATATTTCACCTTCTAATGCTTTGATTTGAAGATACCAATCATTAAAATTTGAATAAAAAATTTTATATATGTTTTTACTAATGTTTCCTATTGGGAACATTGGCGACTTCTGTTTAAGCTCATTACACTAGACATAGAAACGGATAACAGTGATGATCAGACTGAATTAATAAGAAAATTCTTGTAAAAATCATTTTTATAAATAAGCGAAGACATAAATTAAATTTATGAATTTAAATTAATAAAAAATATATTTTTCAAAAATGAAACTTTATTACTGTTTCCAATGGCACTTTGGGAAGTACTTCAAACATAGTCGCCTTTTTGCATTCATTGCCCTATAATCTTATATTTTTGCCACTTTAAGCATATTTACCTGAGATGTTGCAATAAGGCAATGACCATCAATCTTCTGCTGCGATACACAAGTCATAACTTTTGGCATGTTCTTCTGTGCATGAAAAAATGTGCATGTGTATTAAATTAGTTGGATTGAAAGATGAAGATATTGGTTAGAAGAAACATTCATTACAGAATTATCATTCTGGTGTAATTATAAAGTTGTCAGACATAAATGCGTGTCTGACAAATTTATAATTACGCCTCCCCCCATATTGCATATAAAAATGATTTTTTTGCCAAAATTAAATCCTTAATCTTTGAATAACCGAAGGAGATTTCTTTTCCTGAATTATAAGAGAATTGTCCTTTCCATTTTCTTTTCTGTGCGAACTCACAATATAGAAATTCCTTCCTTCACAGAATAATGACGACTGGCCAATGTTTCCAATTGGGAACACGGAATTTTAATGAATTATAGCAAATATTTTTCTTATTTATATAATTATTTTTTATATGTTCTTAATAACGTGGACATTTTTAACTATGTGTATGGTATTTTGGAAATTTTTGATCTTCTTTAATTTTTTTTTGAATTTTTATGCTACGCACAAATTAAAATGTAAAAAAGACAATTCTTAAGAATTTCTGTACATTTCCCATTTTATCGCTTTAAGACCGAACCCGCACGATCGTCCGGGTTAGACATTAGCTAGCATTTCTGCTTCCTGGAGAGTTGTATTTAACAAATGCCGGAAAGTAACGACTGTTCTAGTTTCCAGAATATCAATAGTATCTAGTGATATTTTCTGAAGGCAGAGACAGTCCATATTTCAATTATAATCGCGTTAAATCTGTTTGCAAAAAATTCGCGCTAAACATAAGAATTATTTATCTGTCGCAATTAGCTAATTATTAATGCACATTTAATTGCTTAGGTACCAATTGTCAATTTAATGTTCAAATAAATGAAAAATCGGAAAATATGTTAGTTAAGAGTTAATATAATTAATCTTTAGGCGTAATATTTGTTTACCCGCACGATCGTGCGGGTTCGGCTTTATTTGAACTCACAGTCCGAAAATCGACTTCCTTTCTGCAATGTCTTCTCGCGTGATCCTCTGCATACATCGGTGTTTTCTTTCGACTGTATCACTAAGTAACGGCCTTAAGACTTGAAATGGGTACTATATTAAGAAAAAAATTTAACTTAAAAAAGCATGATTCATTTCCTATCATGTAAAAATGAAATATTTTACATATAAACAATTTTTTCTGCTTTTAGCCTTTTTTCCAAGAGAGTTTCACGAAATATGCCCCACTGCCTCCAACGGTCTTAAGTTTTCCTCGAGAAACTTACGCAAACCGCCTTGTTGTTTGCACCGTATAAGCACTCAAATGTGATAAGTTCTTTCAAAGTATTTTGAAGGATCTCTTTGAAAGCTTCGTAACAAAGGAGACTACTCACAGAAAGTTCCACACTTGGATTTCTCTCTATCATTGAAATCCTATCTTCCTCCTTAGTTTACTATTGGGGCAGCAAGCAGAATTTGGTGTCAGTACATGTGTTTGTAATTATTCAGTTCGGACAAAGAAAGTAGGTACAAAAGCCGTCAAAACTGACGCTAAGATCAGCGATCACGTATGCACATCTGAAAATACCGCCAGTCCTAATGATAGTGGGAAATGATGGGTAGTCCTTCCTTGAATATAATCAGTAAAAGAAATGAATTTCAACACAATAGACATTGTCGGAGGAAATACAGGGAGAATTTCTAAAGAAGCAGGGGATTGAAGGGGGCCATCCGACATCTCATGGAGGTGCTGCAATTTCTATTGTGCAAGAAAGAATGGAAAGCTAACAACCAGATATTGCATGATCTTTGAAGTTTCATTTGCATTCTAAAAACACAGGAGTATCCCTTATTTCAGAAGAAAGCACTTCTAAAAATCGGTGTGAGAAATGCGAGGTATATATGTTTATCAAAAACTAAGATTTGTTTCAAATATTTTAATTAAAAAAAATTAGTCATTAAAATTGTAATTTCCTTATTTACAAATATATTTTTTCTTATAAATTATAAATTGTTTATTACGATGCTTAATTATTTGTTTCTTTGAGTAATTAATATTGAATGAAAACTAAACCATGAAAAAATAAATTAGGTGAAACTTACATAGATAATGCCTAATTCTCATGATAGTACGGGTTCACATTGGCAAAGAAAAAGCCTAACCCGCACAATTGTACGGGTTCACGTTGACTCAGAAAAAGTTTAACCCGCACGATTGTACGGGTGCGCTCCTGAGTTTGAAGGGCATGCTAAATTTTTAAAATCATTTTTTACAGTACCAGTAGGATCCAAGGGAACCAATAAACTAAAAAAAATTAATTTAAGGATGAAAATATGTCCGATCTTAAAGGGTTATGTCTGAAACATAATTTCTATATCAAAAAATTCAGCTTACTTTCAATTAATTTTTTTCAAAACAATATGAAGGATATTTTATTTTCAAATGAATTTTCGACGATGGAAAATTGGCCTGCAAACTGTTAAATTAAAACAAATTACTGAAAAGGATCTGTAAAAGCGTATAAAAAAAGAAGTAAAAAAAGTCAGCATTATCAGAAAAAGTCGATTAAAATCCACACATTTGTAAATAAACATCTTTTTAGCAAACTAGAATGATTCTTCAAGTATATGAAGTATTAAAGATGTTCTTTCAGGTTATCCCTATAAACTTGAATTAAGTTTTCCAATATCTCTGGAGTTAGTTCTGAGTTCATATCCTTTTCTAAAAAAATTAAACACCAAAAGTATTGGTCCATTATTTTGCTTCAGTTATATGTTGATTATGTAAATTAATATAGCCCACAAACACTTTACATTTGTAATAGACAGAAACTAGGAGGTTGCACACCCTGCTCGCTCCGCTCCGCAACCCCCAAGAATCACGTTGTGATTCTTTTGGTGTGTGATCCCAGTTTGTTTCGCTCGCTCACCATACAGTTATGCATTAATTACCGAAAGTAAATTTAAATTATCTGAAATTGCATGAACTAAAGTTAATTTTTCACCAATTACTAAAATTAAAATCTTTTGGTAGCACAGAGATAAAAATGTAAATGTTATATAGAAATCAGAGTACTAATATATATAAAATTCTAAGATATTTAAAAATCAAAATTATTTGCATCAATCAGAAATCAGTCATTTTAAACTTCTTTCCATACACAATTGACAATATCTTAAACATTTTTGTTTGCCCTGACTTCATTCCACCAAAATTTTAATCATGCCCTAGTTTCAACGAAATGTTGCTGAGAAAAGCTTCTCCACATACATTCACACTGACTGCAATTATTATTTAGACAAGAAAGATATGACTTTTCTCTCTGGGTAGTTATTTATGTGTTAAACCTCAGAAAATTTAAGTTGCGAAGAGATGATATAACAAATTTTACAACCTTTTTCCTAAAAAAGTACCATTTAAAGAGAAAAAAGGCTTGAAACATGCTCATATTAACTATTCAAAATTGAAACCATAATAATCATACATTTTTAGCTTTTTAAAATTGATAAGATCCGAATGTTTTTTAAAACTCAGAAAATGTGAGCAATGGAGAGAAGAAAAAGCCCATTCCTCAATCTTTTAACTAAAAAGAACATATAAAGGAGACATTCATTCATTGCCTACTCGAAACTGCAAGACTTAAATTTATTTTGTTCAAACTATTTAACTAAAAACAATAGTTCTCTCTCAGAAAGAAAATCCCTTGTTTCGGTATTTCCGCCGTTGTAAACAAAACAATCTTGCGCGCTGTTGCCAAACGGCGATTGAGAAATTCTATACCTTTTTTCGCTACATAAGGGAATTATATAAGAGATTGTTTAAATGGTTGAATTATCCAAATTTGTTTTCTTTATCTTTGATGAATAACGACAATTTTTCCTGATCAATAATCACACTAAAGTATTTAATTGAACGATAATCAAACTTTTCAATCGTGGATAATCTGCACTTTCTGTCCCTTAGGATATTCCAATTGCACTTTCATCAATTTGAAATTAAATGGCACGCATATTAAGTAACTCGCAAATTATTATTTTATACCTGAATAGGCAGCCGAGGAAGATTCCGATTTTGCGCAACGTTTGTCTTTAACATCAAAGGGATTTCAAGGAGGTTTCGAAGCTCTTCGAAACGGAACCACTTCGCGTCCGTAATCTGAACTCCGAAACCCACTTGAGCTCGAGCAAAGCTAAGCGAAACGAAATAGTTATTGTTGTGGGTTCTACGCGAAGTAATGCCCAAGATTAATCAGCATAAATCAACATTTGCTTTAAATCTTCAATATTCCAAGGCAAGCATTAGAATTAATCGTAAGTAAATATTTGTACTTCCTCGGCACGTAACAAATAAATTAATCGTAATCGGGCCGTCTATTTGATACGAAAACTCCATTTCAGTGGGTAGCTTTGCTAGATTGGTATCGTGAATTGAAGCTGAAAGAGAAAAAGAGAAATGAATTGTGTAGGAGTGCATATGTGATCAATTTATATTCAAATGGGAAAAATTAATTATCTTTTCCTTATTCCCTTTTTGCTTATGTAATAAGTGCATTAGTTGTGTAAACAACAGAATCCGCCACAAATCTAAACTAGCTTTCGAATTAATTGGAAGAACTGAAAATTTCTGAAAATTTTCACATGAAGAAACATAGGAAATCTTCTTTCATCAGCTTACTTTTTCCAAAACGATTTTAATTTTGATAGAACTTTTAAAAAACAGAAGAGTTTACATCTGTGATGGTGGTAACCCTTTTTTTATGGTGTTGGTTCTTTTGAATGGATTATCATGCTCCAGTGATGAGATACAAATAACAGTTTATTTAGATGACAACACAGAAGACTAGACAAACACTGAGTACGGACAGAATAGCAAAATAGGAATAATTGTTGCGACCCTTCACGGTCAGCAACGACACAGACAGAAATATACGTCTGGACCCTACGTCAAATCGAAATAAGCGTTGGGATTCCGGCCTCACTCGCCGACGCTTTTCGAAAAGTCTGTGGCATACACTTAATACTTATCGCCACCGTAAAAACTCCAGGATGCAGAAAAATAAGTAGGCTGATTATAGGCTTTTAAATATGTTTAATAACATAGCAACATAATATTTACATATTTACACTTAGCATCCAACGCTTACCTTACGCTCGCTCAACGAACTCATTCTCGCCCCTAAGGCTCATGCTCCGCCAAAGACGGTGTGGTGAACCCATTATCAAAAATGGGGGAGAGAGCACTTAACCAGATGCAACAAGTCCCTCCAGCCTTCGAGTTCGCAACTCGACTGATTCAAAACAATTCCCGACCCTCTGGGGAGGAGAGCGCCCTCCATCGGCGAATGCGTTTTGAGAATCCCAACACTACAACATCTATGCTGAATATTATCATCATTTTTGGGGAATCAGAATTTTGGGCATTTTTATTATTAATTATAAGGAGCGACAAAATAAAAGTACGACATGGTTCTAGCGACATTATTGCTCAGGGTAGAGCTACCAAGATTCTCCCGCTGCAGCAGATTTAGAGCACCGTAACGACACGTTACCTACCTACAAGAAACTATTTAAACTATTATTCATTTAAGGAGAAGAACGAAATTGCTACATTATAAGGGTTTTTTCCCATTAATTTTTCAAATGGGTCCAATAATTTATGATCACCCTGTTTTCAGGAAGTAATACCCTTAATTTTCAAATCATCTAATTAATGCATGTTAAAAAGTGGATTTTTAAAAGATAATTCTGTGAAAGATAAAACATTTTATAAATTACTTACACATTCAACAAAATTCAATGTTATTTCGATCTCCGTTATTTTTAATTTTATCATATACGTTTATTTTGCTATTCAATAGTGAACAACCATTAGTGTTAAACTCCCTTGAACTTTAAACACAAAGATGTCCTGTAAACTAAGATACTAACAGCAGAATGAAATTTCTAACCAAAGGTTTACATCGCAGATGTCACAGTCGTTAAAGCAAGTTTTATGTTCTTAAGTTAATCACGAATTTTATAACTTACTTGTCCAGAAGTTTTCTGTTAAGCATAAAATTCAAATCAAAAGTTACTCATAAAAACCACACATATTCATAATTTCTTTTGGATAAATTACATTTGAATTGATCAAGACCGTTTTAGTAAAAATATTTATATGATTAGAACTTTATATTTTCCCAAGTATTTATTTTTTCATAAGAAATTTGCTTTTTAAAACATTAAATTTTGTTAAGAAATCTTAGTGAAACTTTATGGATTAATCGTATTATTGGTGAAAACAGTTCTAACAGCAAAAAAATAGTCTAAATGTTTCTTTAAATGTGTGATAGTGAATATTTGAATGATTTTCTGCTGTGATTTTATATGATGAAAGCAAAGTCGTGTATGATAGTGTAAAATGTATTTAATCTTAACAATTATAAAAAATTGTAGTTTAATCACAATTTTTTCTCTTTGATTGTTAAAAGCGTTTTTTTTCTGTTTTCAAGCAAACGATATTTTCTCTCTTAGTTCGTAAAGAATTTTCTTCTTTCTATTTTTAAATTGATGCTTTTCCTTCAGAATGTAGATATTTTTTAAATGCTGCCGTAATCAATTATTATGGAATTTCTTCTAACCATTTTTTAATGCCTTGTATTATAAAAAGACTTCTTTTTTAACTTATGGATAATAGGATTCAATGTATAGCCAATCCTTGTGGTTTTTACGTAATCAGGTGCATAAGAGAATGATGCTTATTCTTGTGTTATAATGACTGTCACCGGAAAATTGTGTGCTGTTTCACAAACTCTGTTCATCATGAAATGCCATTGGAGCAATGTGAAGATTTTGCGCGTAAACTAATTATGAATGTCCAGTCTGATAAAATTAGGAATTACAAACACTTAATTAACTGTTTATTACCACATATATCCATACCTATTTCCATAAATGTTTTAATTTTAATTCTGTTTTGTTTTTTGAGCGATATTCTATTTTTGTTCAAAAATCAATTTGGCATGCAATTCCGAATAGGGTTATTTCAGACATAACAACTAACCAAAACTTCTCAAACACAGTATTACTATTCAAAACCAAAGTAAGTCACGAAAATAAAATTTTGTCATTTGGCGAGTCAATTTACAGCGTATAGCATTTAATGAGTTAGTGCACCTGCAGTGAACAGATGTGTAATAACGTTTTTATCGAATATTAATCTTCACTTTTGTGAATGAATTGTAAAAGGGAACAAAAGAGTAACCTTAAAATAAAAAAAATATTCATTTTAAATATTTAATTGACTTATCTTTTTCTCAGAACGTACTTCGCCTGTCATAAAAAAGCCGAAGGCAGGTATCAAATCTTTATTGAGTTCATGTAAATGAATAAGAAGTGCCCAGCAAAAGATCAGAAGGATTGTGGAACATGAAAGAAGAAAACTACTGTTGCTAGACATATCGTGATCACCTTTATGTAAAAGTAATTCGAAAATTAACACACATTACACATTAGTTGAGTAATGATAAGCACTACAGAAATGGATTTGAAATATATCGTTGATCTTTTGGTTCTTTGGAAATATTACTCAATATGTGATCCATCTCTTAAGCCTGCAGTCGTTCATACAGATAGAAATCCAATGACATAGGCTTAGGCTCTATGTATATTGTAGCATCAATGTTTATCCCCGTTGGCCATTCTTTTCAACTGTCATATGTGTAGCATGCGGTCTTACGTTGTGGTGATGTAATTTGATTTCCATAGCGTGTCACTCTGGCCTCTTTGTCTGTAAGATACACTACATCTTCTCTAGATGAACAATATTGTCTTTTGATAACGGTACAGGGTGACAATTATTGAGTTATATGAAAAAAATCTTGATAACTTCTGAACCGGTGGCGAGATTCAGTTAAAACCTGGCGGTTGAATGCAGGGCATGTTGGGATTTTTTTTGAGCATGCGCACTCTTGTTGTTGTTCATTTTTCGTTGAAAATATCGAAATACAAAATTTCTGAGCGTATATCGATCACCAAGGCCTACTATTGGAGCAATAACAACCCGATTGCAGCTAAAAGGAAATTTGAGACGGAGTACGAGCTAAAGACAGTCGGTACAAGTGTTATAATAATCAAAAATGCTGTTGAAAAGTTCGAGGGATCTAGTAGTGTCGACACTTCAGCGATTTTTGCAGAATTTTGCTCTTCATCTGCACAACGTCATAGCCATTGATGGCAAGCATATCGAACATGTAATAAACTAAATCCGAATATCTGTAGTTACTTTTAAGATTTGAATAAAATTTTAAGGCTCAGTAGTTTTTGAAAATTTCATTTTTTATTTCATATAGCTCAATAATTGTCACCCTGTATCTCCCAACTGGAAAAAGTCTAATGTAAATCACATCCTTGATCCCAAAAGAATGTAGTCATAAATATGTTGTATGATGGAGGAATGTTCCTGAATGGAGGTACTCATGATCTGAATTTTAGAATTCGATCGTTGTGTTGCAGACTGTCGTAGAAGAGTGCAGGTATATCGTCGATTGTCGCTTACTTACAACAGCAGGAAAGTAACACTAGCATAAGTTAGGAGGTATAGGACGATGATACTACCTACCGCATTTAATTTCTCCAATGCTTGCCGTTATCCAGCTACAACATATTGTGAGCTCATTCTTGACCTACCTTTATGGTTTATAAATGACAGAGAAATTTAGAAAATGACCTTGAAAGCATAGGTATGAATTGCAGAGAAGCATGACATAGACTTATACTTGAATCTAGTGCAGGTACTACTATGTTTTGCAGAATATTTTATTAGTATCGCATAGGCCTTTTCCTGATGAATGACAAATCTGGATGACTTTTCTCAGTAGAAATTTCCAAAACAACGTTGTTCCACTTGACAATGAAATTTGTTCATTGATAATTTACATGACAAGAATTGAAGTTTACATTGTTGAGCATAGAATCTATGGCCATTGGATCTCATTTCAGCTAAGAACTTACAATACAAAATCGGGGAAAGTACCAAGAGGCTAGTTGTAAAACCCAGGGTTGTTGCTGAATGGATAAGAATCGGTGGCGAATCCAGGGGGGTGCTATTGGGCTGCAGCCCTCCCCAGAACTAAACCAATATTTCTGATTTTATCAAATCACTACACATGTTTGTTCTTAACCTCTTTCTTTAAAAAATAAACGTGGCACCATTGCTTTCTGGATTGACAAGTTGAAAAATTTTCCCTCTTTTGTAATTATTCCATTAGTACTTATAGTGTTAACGAGATCAAAAACAGTTCTTAGATAGTTATTTCATTGTGTTTTTATTAAATTATCAAAAGTTTATAGTGCCCTTTGTGATTCTTATTGTCAAATGAGTAAAGTTAAAGAGATTTGACTTGCATAAGCCATGAGGTCAAGACGATTTAAAATTTTTAAGACCTCAACCTCACCCAGACCAAAATCCTGAATTCGCCACTGTTAAAAATGTTTCTATTGTATGATACAGATTCTGTCACCTATCATCAAAGTGTCACAGAATCTGTGCGAATAAATTTAATGCATTGATTGCAATGAGGATTCATATAAATATTTAAAACGTATTCATTACAAACTAACCATTAGCTATGACTAATTTTAGTAAGTATAGTTTAATGTCAACCCGCTTATCTTAACTTGTGATGACTTTTTCTTGAAAAATTTATAGAAGTTCAAAAATTCAGAATAAATCTAAGTTTCCGAAGAAAAATAATGTTCAGTTATTAGTTTCGCAGAGTGCAAATGTTTTGATTGCTCGAAGGAAATAAGAAAGCAAGAATTGAATTTTGAAATGAAATATTTCCTCGGACATAATCTCAAAAAGATGAAACAGCGATATTTATATGGGAGGCACATCAATATACTGAAGCTGAGATCTCATTTCCTTACCAGGGTATCGCAATCTTCCACAAAGCCAAGAACTAGTGCGTCTTTATAGACTCCTAATGTTTACTCGAAGTGCAGATTTAACCAGTTTAACAAATAGAGGACCGCTAATTTCAGAGATAAGTATAATTTTTAAATGCTAACAAAGACATGTATTATCATCTAAATCATTATTAAAAATAGAAATTTAGAGAGAAAGTTATAGCTATTCCAGATGCTCTTACATGATATTTTAAAGTTTATTATTATCTTAAAATTAAAGTATGGCCTTACCTTCTTTAAATTTAAAAAAATTGATATTTTTGCTGTGCAAGGCATCTAGCTTATATTGAAAATACATATTACTGCTATAGCTATGCAGCATTAAAACTTTTAAAGAGGAGGCATTTTGTCTAAAGCAGTTTATTAATTCAAGAAATTCTATTTGATGTTAAAAAATTGAAAAAATCTTCATAAGATGTGGGATATGTCCAGCTAAATTATAATTAAGAAAACGCCGTAACAACAGCCAAGGTTTAAACACACAAAATGTACACAAAGTGTTTGTTTGCTTTGAACGCAAATTATTTAGAAAAATTTTATACGAATAGTTAATGATAATTATTTGTTCTTAAATAATAAATATGAAGATTTGGAACTGAAGGAAAGGAACGAAAAAAATACTTGGAATTAATATCCTTAGTTATAAAATTAATATCACAATAATATGAAAAAATACAATGAATAATTGTTTTTGTCTTGTCTTGAATATCAAATTTGCAACCTTGTTTTAAAAAAGCATTGGAATACGTATGTTCTCTTCCTGGAACTCCATTAAAAAGGGAAATACATTTGGGGGGAAAACATACCGCATTATTTCAATTTCATGAACTACGTATTTCATGTTCATACATTCATATTATGTTGGAAAAAATAATATGATTTGTGTGGCATTAAAAGATACGTTATCAAATTAACATCTCTTTGCACTTTAAAATTTGTCATATAGTCGCGTTCGAAACGAATGTTCTAGAATATTGTCTATGCTGTAGAATATTAAAAAGTTTGCAACAGAAATTGATACACAGAAAACAAAATTTCATTTTCACATAATCTTTTTTAATATATTTGGATTAATTACATTTTGAACGCGAAACAGAACAATATGTTATTTTATGATTTTAATATTTTTTTATTACACGCTCAGTGCATTGCCACATGAAATTGACTATTATGCTTAAATATATTCCAAATTTCAATAAAGCATCATTAATGCATCAACAGAAGTGTTAAATCCAAGCAATTGAAAATATTTTCCTAAAATTTTTACAGAATGCCTAAGTTAGATGAAAAGCAGCAAATCTGAACTCTCCACGATCATTATATCTATATGATTATTTTTTAATTAGTATAGAATGTTAAATTTCTTAAAAAGGAAAGCATTCTATTGTACATTGGTAAATTACTCTGTGCTCGTATTTTATTTGCTAAAGTTCAGGAATTATTCCAATTCATTTCAAAACTGCTATCAATTGAAAGAAAAAGTTAGTTAAGAAAACTTTTTAAAAAAGCAGCATTTCAGTCCTTTTCATCTGTATCTAGAAAGCAATTAATTATTTCTTACGGAACAATCCAAATTGTGGTTGCTCTGACAGTTATGAAATTGCCTATTCCTCATTTCAGAGTGAATTCTTCATATCGCAGTAATTGAAGGAATTCCTTTTCTTTATTTTCCGTCTGTATTTAATTAGTGAGAAGTTTATAATAGTTTTAATTTATTCGACGAGGAATGTTGTTATAATTGAAAAATGACTTCGAAATCTTATATTAACAGCAGCAAGTACATTTTTAATAATGTAATGGATTTAAACACTTGCTGAGTTCGCTTATGTGTAATTTATTTCGACGGTTATAAATTAAATTGTTTTAATAAATATTTCAGAAACTTAAATTTTTATGTCCCATTTGCAAGCGAAATGAATTGTTGTGCGCTGAGATTTCGATTCTTGGAGTAATTTTCTTCTCTTTAAGAAATTTTCTAGAAATTTGTTTTATAGTATTTCTCTTTATCATAGTTCTTAAAAGCATTTGTCATAGCAATTTATACATGCGTTAAAAATATATTTTTAATTTTTAAAATAAATTAAATGTTTTCTGACGGTTTTTCGTATCAGTTTATATTAAAAATAGTTTCACATAGAGAAAGTTGATTGAGATTGCTTTTTCTTAGCGCAAACTATAAGAAGAATAATCTTTTTTTTATTATAATTTATAATTGTTCAAAAATAAAGCATTGATTGTTTATTGATTAAGTCAGAGTTTTAGTTTGTGATAAATTACTAAGATTGATTCATAGTTTGTATTTCAATTATTTTATCTAAAGAGTTTAATTGTTCAAATATGAATTTGAATTTTCTTGAAGATTTGACATTTATAAATCAATCTTCCTTAATTTTTTTTATTAAGAAGCATATTCTATGCAAAATGTGATTACGTAAACCCTGAGTTCCCAAACTTTTTTCACTCGCGTACCCCTTGATTAATCTTTTTTTTATTTTTGAGTACCCCCTTCTGTTATACCATCCCTCGGCACGAAAAAGTTTCTTTTCATTAATAACGCCAAGGTTAGCTTAAGAATCATACGACTCTAACGAACTTAATAAAATAGGTAGGATTTATTTTTGACTTTACATTTTTTCCATTTTTACTTTAACGTATACAAAGAGAAAGTATTGCAATCGTCAAAAAATTCGAACTCGAGATTTTGACGAATCTCCACGTTTTGGACCTCCCTGAGTCCGAAAAACATAATTTTGGCATTATGTCTGTCTGTGAACACGATAACTCGAAAACTATTAAAACTACTGGGATGAAATTTGGTATGTGATCTTCACACATAATTTGTAGGTTTCTGTCAAATTTTGGACAAAATCAGTCAAAGGGGAAGTCTCTCTGTCTGTCTGTATGTCCGCGGTCATGCGAACACTATAACTAAAAAAGTTGAATAGTTAGGTGGATATAATTTGGTATACGGTTTTATCGTCATAAATTTAAGTCCGTATAAAATTTTGGGCCAAATCCGTCAAAGGGTTGACTGTCTGTCTGTATAATTTACTTTGGGAAAGAATCTGTTATCTCCACGCGCATGCGTACTGAAGCAATCTTCTGTGCACGCGAAAGCTATGGAGCGAATTACGTCAGTTTGTTCTTGAGTCCCGCAAGAGCGGAAAATCGGTACGCATCTCTTTGAATTGGATGCTTTACCTAGATATTTTTCAATCACTATAATGAAAAACCTTCTGATAGTCATTGGACTCTGGGTAACAGTAGGTTCGAATTTTTTTAGCCACGCGGGGGAAGGGGAAACGGTACCTTTTGGAGAAGTATACGAGAAAGTTTAGGGGAGAACACTCCCGCTGGTTTAGAATAGTATTCATAATTCAACGTCAAAGGAAAAGGAAACTGAACACTGAAATAATTTCGCGTTCACTTGTGATGAGAGCTAACATTGACTCAATTGCTAGATATTAATCCACTTCTTCCTTTTCCTTATTTCATTAATTGGCTTTCTGACTCTTACAATTTTCGGTACTTACGTTTTAACGCCACCGAGGCTACAGATTTGGCGCTTTTTAAGTGCCGCCAAATTTGACGGTTTTTGTACTTACGTATTAACGCCAATTTGGCGGTTTTTAAGTGGCGCCAATTTGGCGGTTTTGGTACTTACGTATTAACGCCAATTTGGCGGTTTTTAAGTGGCGCCAATTTGGCGGTTTTGGTACTTACGTATTAACGCCAATTTGGCGGTTTTTAAGTGCCGCCAATTTGGCGGTTTTTGTAAACAAGATTGCTCTTTATTGGCGCATTACCTCCAATCTGTAGCCTCGGTGGCGTTAATATGTAAGTACCGAATTTTCTCTTTCATTTTTCATATGGGCTTTGGAAAGCGAAATTTTGGAATATTCATATGCTTTGTGTTATCCGCCATCACTAAGATCGCTTTCACGTAGACCCAGAGGTACGCGTACCACAGGTTGGGGACGTCTGATGTAAACTGTAGGGCGTGATTGAACCCTTAAAGCCTTCCAAATTTCACGAATTTTAAATAAAATAAGCCAGTAACTGACTATAAATCTTTATTTTCCCCATAGTTCCCTTTTTCATACAGTAGATGCTTCAAAAATTAAAAAGAAGTTTCCAGAAAGAGAGATAGTTTTCTATATAATTCAAGCGCTTAAAATCTTCGCCGGAAAATGATGTTGTAGGGAGAGATTCTCTTTTACCTCTTGGCATACGATTTTATTTAACCTCCTAATGAGATGTCACCACCTATTTGGGATATTTATTATTATTTCAATCTATTTAAGATGGTAAAGGATGCTTGAGACATTTAAACGTTTCTAGATGATTTTTGTATTTAAAATTAATTGTTACTTTGACTTTATTACCAATTTAAATATCAAAAATTCCGTAATTCGATGCACGTGTCAGACTCGTCGTTGTAAGCGAAGGGGTTAATAATTTCGATTTCGAGTTTGCCTTTATAGTTTTATTTCTGCAGGCAGAGAAATGTTATCAAATAATTGCACAAACTTACTCTCTTGTCATGAAATTTGAAATTCAGTTTACGCTCTGATTCTTTCGCTAATATGCGTGCATAGATTCAACCTTCGCCTCAAAACATGATGACGTTACTCAAATCTGATTTCATGCTGACACCGTAACTGACATATTTGACAATTCTTTTAATTATATGTCCGTAATATTTCTTAACTATTGAGTAGATTTCATAAAATGTAGCAGAAAAAGAAGAAATGCTTTGTATACCGTCTATTTAATATTTTTACTCTTATACATGCATTAGAGACACAGGACAATTTTAAAATTGACATTTTTTTTATATCGTAATCAGTCTCGAGGACAATGCTTATGCAAAATTATAATTAAAGATATGATAACTATTGTTACAGTCAGGGAAACTCGCTTCCCAGCAATGCAAGTCTTATGGTTGGGAAGAGAGTTTTACGAGGTGAAGCATGGAGTGACCTCAGCGACTCTCGTGGCACGCATGACCTTGGCGACAAACTTGGAGACTTGGCGACAAATTTGGCGACATTGGCGACAAATAGATTATTCCAGAAAATGCAACCCTTTTCTCGATATTTCTATTAGGGGCCGAGATCCAGGTTTTTCATGAAAATTCCATGTGACGTCACGGCCTAACGGGGAGAGTATATAAGACCGCGTTTGAATCACAGCAGCGTCTTTTGATCGACTGGTTACTTCACTTTGAAGCGTGAACGTCTTCGGAGTTCTATCCGCTGTGTGAGCTAATCAGCTGGTGAGCTGAGCTGTTTTTGTCGTTACTAGTTATTTGCTGACTGTTTGTGCTGTTAGATATCAAAGTGCTGAACTGTCATTACCTGTGAATTGTTGTCTATTTACATTGGTAATCTGTGCAAGGACTATTGTTTCCTGTACCTTTGCTACGTGTTTTCCCTGCATATTTGTAAATAAACCTTCATTCTCCATTATCCTGCGTGTTGGACTGTTTACACCACAGAGAGACCTTTTGCAACACTATATAATCATCTCACGTTTTGCTTACGAATCGTAATACTCTGTTCATAACATTTTTGAAGTGAAAATAAAAAATTGCTTTAAATGTAACATTTTGTGGCCCGAGCTCTAAGGAATACATGTGAAGTTGATATGAGTAACGAAATTTTGAAGTGTAGTTTAAAAAGGTTCAGCGCTCTATCATGTATTGTACAATGAGTGGTAACTTTTTAAATGTAAAGCTGATTGCTAAGCAATGATTTATTTACTTATTTCATATTGAATATTTATTTATGTAATAAATGTTGCGATTTTAATTGTAGAGTTGTTCAATTTATATATCCGCTATTTGAACTTCCGCGTCCTTTGTTTTGCAATAAAATGAAAGATATTTGTGTATTGTCTTCAAAAAGATTGCACGAAATTTTTAATCCAGACGACCATAA
Source organism: Araneus ventricosus (assembly GCA_013235015.1). Taxonomy (NCBI): domain Eukaryota; kingdom Metazoa; phylum Arthropoda; class Arachnida; order Araneae; family Araneidae; genus Araneus; species Araneus ventricosus. The sequence goes on along the minus strand of BGPR01004285.1, from coordinate 62,634 downwards.
ATATGAAATGCTTTTCAATAACATTCTTACGTGTATTAGCATATGCTTATAATTTCATTGAAATAAAGCAGTAAATTAGTGTTGTTTATATGCATTGCTAAGTTTTCAACCCAGTTCAGAACGAGAGAAATAAAAAGAAATATGAATGCATTCAAAAAATAGAAAACAATCTAAAATGTAATGATAATAGACATGAAATAAAGTAGAAAGATTTTATTCATTGTAAGATGATTAAAGTTAATATTTGTTAATGAGAAATCATGTCTGTATTTCATTACTATCGTTTTATTTGGTCTATAATAAAAAAAATTATTTATTGGCTTTCCATACTATTAAAACTCTATCTCTACTAATAATCGAAGAGAATGGGTGTTAACCCTGTGAACCCTATCCCGCCTCAAACGACCTCATTCGACACAGGCCGGACTCAGTCGGTTTCAGGCGCCTACGTGAATTTTACGGGAGAAAATTAGTTCCTTTCTTTGTAAACAATTGATCGCTCAACCGAGAGTGTAGTCTTCCTGGAATTTCTGTAAAGAAAGGAAGGATTTCATTCTGATTTCATCAATGAAAATTTATTCCAGTTTCTGAGGCCCTTGAATTCTCACTATAGCCGAGTTCAAAGAGTTAATGTATGTCTGTTAGTGTTCTACAATGAATATCGTTGCACCTATAGCTCACAAATTTTTCACAAATTTACATTAGAGGGTGGGTATATGAACCTTACTGAGATTTGCTTTTAAAAAATTGATTAGCATTTTAATTAATTAAAAATGAATCGAGATTCTGGCGTTTTTACGTAATAACTCTCGAAAATATTATGACATGAAAAAGATCTTTACACCAATTTAAAATTTTAAAAAATCTTTTTTAATGAAATCAATTTAAACGTCGTTCAATTTTACCTAATTTTCTTGAATTTTTAAATATTTTTTTATGAATTCTGACAACACTTTTAATTGTTGTGACGAAATTAAAACAAATTTCGTCCCATTAAATTGTTTGAATGCATTATTTTTCTCCAGTATTAAAGCCATGCTTCTCATGAATCCAAAGTAGATTTTCATATTCTTGCAAATGGAAGTGATACCCCAGATAGCAATTTTAGTTTGCAGCAAGCTTGCCACAAATTTGTCATGACAAGAGTGCAAGTTTGCCACAAATTTGTCATGACAAGTGTGCAAGCTTGCAGTAAGCTTGCAGCAAGTTAACGAAAGCTCCGAAGTCACCATGAAACGAACTTGCAGCAAGTTTGCCGTGTCAAACTCATTGCAAATTATAGCAAAAACAGAACACGAACACAACCCAGGATAGAACTCGCGACCTACCGGTTCCGAAGCGGGGACGCTAGCCGTTGAGCCAGCTGAACTCTGAGAGGAGAGGATAGATTTCGCTAAAACATCGTTCGATTCGTATACGATTTATTTTAAACTATTTTCTGGTTTTCATTAATTTTTTGAGTTGAGAATACGATTTGAAGTCAAAGAGAGAGCGATTTTCGCTAATAACTACGTTTTGCTAGTAGAATAAATTGTGAAATTAGAGTTCAAAAGTAATTACTTTAAAATGGGACAAAATGTCTAGTTATTATTTTTCAACAAACACCGACTGTTTTTTATATTTAATTTTGTTTATAAACGTTAAAATTTCAACATTAAGAAAAAGGCGATATAGTTTTCCGTAAAGTGAGAGTGATATATTTAGTAAAAAGATGGAAAATGCTTCAAAAAATTTTTTTATAAAAAAGTTATTTTTTTCACAAATTATCATTGATTTATTGAATTAATAAAAAAGAATTACGGTCTAGGAGATGCTATTAAAAATCGGATGTTTTTTAAAACAGAGACAAAGATAATTATCTCTTTATTGTGCTATCTTTGCAGGAAGCTTGTTTTGCATACTTGCTGCAAGTTTGATTTGCAAAGAGGTGGCGCTACTTGTCACATCGAACTTGCTACAAGTTCGATTCAAGTTTGACGCGTCAAATTTTGCCATGACAAGTCAAAATCAAACTTGCTGCAAACTTACGTGCTATCTGGGACGCAATTTACACATTTTTTTTTCTAATTCGCGCTCTTGAAATCAATAGTTTTTTTGTATCATTTAATAAGTTCTGCACAATGAAACATTTTCTTACACCTAGTACAAATTGATTCTTTTTAGAATATGATAGCGTACATTCGCGTTTTGCTTAGTTTTACAATGACAGAATTTTATTTTCATTATAATTTCGCAATTAAGATATTTTTTCTTTCTTTTAAGCATTTTGACTAAGAAATAGCGAAGCAAATTTTACTGTTCGAGAAATTTATAATTTGTAATAATCTGACATTTACTTTTTTTTTAAAAAAATATTTTTGATATTTTTCTGATACCGTTTACGTCTACGAAATTACGTCTCAGAATTATTTCATTTTCCCAAACCTTCATATTATTCTTTTATCCTTTGTATATGATGAAGTAGATATTTTGCAAACCTTCTCACTTGCTGTTTTTTGTTAATCTCTCCATGCGTAGAAATTTAACTCAATATACTTAATATTAAAATGCATTATTTTCAAAGCCTGGTTCGATATACATAGTTAATATTTTAATAAATATCAATTTTAATTAAATTCATATTTTTCAGTTTTATCAAGCAACAAGGTAAAATTTTAAACTGTGATGCAATCTGTATTTATAGTTTGAAACCTGGAAGAGTTGAAATTTCCGGCGATCAAGTTGGTCAAAATGGCGACTAATAGTTATAATAAAAAGATCGAGTGATATTAATAAATCCATTTATGTTAATGCAGATATTTAAGAATTATGAAGGCAAGAATGCATGATTTGCACTTTAAAATAAAATTAAAAAAAGAAATGAAATTATTTAGGCTTCAATATTTTATTCCAAATTGCCTAAAATAAGTGTGACTTTGATTAATGTTAAATGAAATTATCTAGAACAAGCATTGATTAAGATCATGAAAACAATATGACAAAATTAGTAAAAACTGTCGTATTATAAAAAATCATTAGAATGTAAAATGAATTTATTACTTCGAATAATAATAAAATACAAATGGAATTAGTGTACAAGTTGCTGGAGAGTTTAACAAAAAGTTTTCCAACATGATAAGAGACATACCTGATAATTTATAATAATATACTTTTATAGATTTTGATGAAAATAAGTTGATTTTCAAAGGCATTTAAATTTTATCCTAATAAGCGACAAGAAACTTTAAGAAGACGCACTTGAGAAAGAGAAAAATATAAAAAAATGTAAAGCAGAGGAAATTTGTACTAAAATAAGAATGCGAGCCAATTAAGCATGAATACGAAATAATGAAAATCTCTATACTAACCAGTTTTTAGGAATAATATTTGACGTCTGCAGGGACAAAGATAGGAAAATATGATATATATTTTTTACATATCATTATTAAATAAGAAGTAAGCATCCGAAACCATGGCTTAATAGGTAAATAGTTATTAATTTTTCGACAACTCATGCACCTTGAAATACTGGAAATAACAAATTGCATTTTTGTTTTATTTCTCCTGGATCAAAGCATAATCTGATTGAAAACAATGTTTTTTACATGCTATCAAAATATTTATATTTAATTATCTTTCGCTCTATTTATATATGTTCTGAGCAGGTACTTTTGTTTTCATTGGCGTATAATTAAGCGTTTGTTGATTATGATATTTCAGAAAATACTTTACTGGAAAGAATATGCAGGCTTGCAACTATAAAATAATTTGGAACTCATTCATTAGATGTAATAAAGTTTGTTCAATATAAATTGTAGAAATTAGGAGTTTTGCCATAAAATGAGAAATTGAACTTATTGTCGACTTATGTCGTTTTGTATATATTTTTAAAAATGGAATTGTTTTAGAAAACGAAAAGAATGGACAAATTGCTGTGATATGAAATTTTTTTAATGTATTTGAAATATACAGTCCGTCAAAATGAAACAGAACATTTAAAATAAAACAAACATTGCGAAGACTTCGTTTTAATGAGACTTGTATCCGTCAAAACACTTCACACCCTTATTTTTTCACCACTCCCGTAAGTATCTTGCATTTCTGGAATGGCTCCTGGGAATTCTTTCTAGAGACCACACGGTAATCTCACGGTGAATTTTCTTCGCCCTCTTCTATTGTTTCAAATTATCAAATTTTAAAAATGGACATATTTCGCCTTTCAGAACAAAAGTAAGGCGATAAGATAAAATTTGGAAAGTTTCGACCTGTTTTAGAAAGTTTTGATCCGCATTTGAACAACTCCTGCTAGCTAAAACACAATCCCTCTTTCGTTCATCATAGGGACAAGGAACATATTTTGTTATAAGGCAATGGGACTGCACATTAACAAACAAAATTAAGTTAAATATCTAGACATGCTATGCTGAAGTCTAGACATTTAAACGATGACTTGATTTGTGGAAAACCCACCTTCCTCATCGATGAAATCCTCCGTTGATATGTAAGGGCCTATACTTTTGGATGGATGTTATGCCCGATTCGAAACTTCGGTACCATTCATAGAAGTGAGATCGGCTGAAACAGTCCTCCCTGCCGAAATAGCTTTCTTATGCTATTCCCTTCTCCCCCACCAAATTTGAACTATTAATTCTGACACACGCTGTAGGCGATACATCCATTGCCTAACTCAAGATGTCTTGTAGATCGAAACCTTTAGGGGCTTGAAAGATTTCTTCAGAGTTCAATATCCTATTTCGGTCTTTCGTCTATACAGATAATTCGTTTTTAGGTTAAAAAATTGTGTTAAATGTATTTGAACATTTATTAAAAGTTAAAATGGAGTTTTGTTCGGAAAATATTCCTAATACAATTTTTAAGCAATCTAAATATGGAAAACAGGAAAGTATGTGTGTGTGTGTGTGTGCGTTTGTTCGATTTTGGCTCTTTATGCACGTCCACACCGTTGGACGTACGACGACCAAATTTGCCACAGTGATGGATTAGCCCAAGAGCGAGCTAACGCCGTTAAAATTATTTCAAAATTCGAATTAGATTTTTATTCATTTAATTAAATAAAGAAAATTGAGCTATTTGTAGACGTTTTTCGCCAATAACCTCTAAAATACTTATGGTATGAAAATTATTTTTACATCGCCTTAAAGAGCAAAACATTATCTTTTTAATGATACCAATTTAATTGCTGCACAATTTCTTCTGTAACTGTAAATAACGTTTCAAAATTCATTTTAAACTCAAATTACAACAACGCTTTTATTGTTATAAAATAAAATTTAAACTGATTTATTGTTTCATCAAATACTTTATTCATGTGTTTTTACCTCTGTTAACGCTAAGAAAATATTGATTTTTTGTTATCAAGGTAGACTTCTTACTTCCGCTTTTACTTCGTGGCATACACTTTACTTCCGTTTTCATTTCGTATCTTTTAATATGCACTCAAATATCTAATGACGTTAGTTTAGTTACTACTCGATGTTTCGTTCAAATTTCACAAATTTTTGAATATTAAATTGGATATGGCAGCGTTGCTGAAAAAGAGTAGAAAATCTATCTCATATTTGAGTTTCAATTTGACTTTATTTATAGTATTAATAGAGAGTTTTTATATTTATTTACTCCCCTAAATGTTAATAGCATTCTTCTCTAGAGAAATTCTTTCGAGTAAGAATTGTTCTCGAGAGATTTTGACTTTCTTTATCTGATTTACAAAACATTTTATTTAGAACCTTCGCCGTAACCAAGTTATACAGCATAAATAATTTTGTACATTGTCAAGCTGTATTAGTTTTATAACTATATATTGTTTAAAATACATATTAGTTTTAGAATTTTCTCGTATTTTCATTTAAACCATACTATTATAAGGTGATAAAAAGACTATATTTGAATGTTTTAATCCAACAACAAAAGATTCAAGGAATATTTACGTTTGTTGGGGAAAGTTGGTGACAATATTTTAAAGGAAAAAAAACAGGAAGCCGGTATATGAAAAAATATGGATCCCGATTAACGTCAGATTTTCAGCTATTGTTTTATATTCGTGGAAGCAAAATTAGCCTTCATACGTATATAGTTAAAAGAAATTACTTTTTACTTTACAAAAGTTATATTTTGATGAAAGATGATTTTTTAAATTCAGAAAATTCTTTGTATGATGATGCCTAAAAATGATATCTAACAAGAAGGACAACGAATCTTCTGATCTCAGATTCACTGGGTAGTATTTAAAGTTTAATTAAATTACTCAATAAGCTAAAATTTAAAAATGAATTTATTAAGATAGTGTTTTGTGGAACACGCAATTATACAAAATTTCAGAACTCTAACACATCAGGAAATGAGAGAAAAATATCGATTCCAACATGTAATCTTCAGGCACAAACAGGAAAGAAGTCAAGTTGGAAAAAAACGCGTAAAAAATGGTCAATGAGAAGTGATTTTGAGTGTTATAAAATATAGAAAGATAAGTTAGTCAACCAGTCGACTAATTCGATACAAAAGAGATAGAGAAGAATAGTTAGTGTTTATCAAAATGTAAACAAATAATGCTGAAATAACACACTGCGAACTAGTTGATAAACTGCCAGTGCTGATTGAAGAATGTATTTCGCGTTGCAGTCAATAAAATAGAAATGAATATTTTCCATCTAGAGTTTGAAAACAGACTTTCTGAATTTAGTGATATTGGTCCCTAGAAACCATAAACATGCCACTTCATTCTCTTTGAGTGATTATTTCTATTCCTTTAAAGGAAAAAGGAGGAATTTTTTATATATATTTCGTGTATTTGTTCCTGTTAGCAGTGATTTAGCAGAAGATTTCGTTGAAGCTTCTCTAGTTAAAAAATGGATATAAGAAAATTAAGAAGAATTTGTTTTTAAGTTATTATGAGTTTACGAAATATAACTAAATTATCAATATAATTTTTAAGTAGCTCTTTTTTCAAAACACATGATATGAAATAAATTTTTATAAAGAAATCTTAAATATCTATTTTAATCATTTACAATAGGTTAATTTTAAATTGCGAACGAAGGGTGTTTACAGTCTATATATATAAATATTATTAATTTAAAAAAAATAGAAATAAAATAGACGATTTGTGAATACAATGTACTCTCCCATATACGAAAAGAAATCGTATAAATGAATTATCATTTTACTTTTTCAAATATGAAATAATGTATTCTATTTCAAAATAATGAGATATTTATATCAGGTGCAATCTAGCTTGGAATCATTTAAAGTTTCCATATCAAAATATATATGAAAAAAGCAAATTATTGCAAACTAAACCAGATTGGGCAATTTTGGCATGAAATATAAGGTGGATATTTCAGACTATATTATCAAGTTATTTAATATATTGTGTTTTGGAATAATTCATGAGCTTTTCTTAGTTCTTTTGATCAACCGAAAAGCATGCGATCCTTTTTAAAATATTACTTCCTTTCTTTAAGAAAAATTGTTAATTGTTAATTTTTGAATTATGAAATTTGATAAGACGCATTTTGCGTATGTTAAGAAAGACTTACGATAGTTTCATTATGAAAATACAAAATATTCTAATGTTGTATTATGACACTGCGTTGTCACTGTTTATATCTTGATATGTTCTTTTGAAATGAAAGAATAAATTTTCAGCAATCGTCCTACAAAAATATTTTTCAAGTTTTCAATGCGGGATTATGATTTAAGCGAAGGGAAACTTTATGCTTTGATCATACTGTGCACTATATTCTTTAACAAATAAATTTCTTTCTACCATGGTGGTATATAATTTACTAACTAACATATTAATAATGAAACGCAATCTAATTAAAAATTTAAAAAAAATTAACTTAATGAAATATGAATACAAAAACATAAACACAATTTACATTAAAATTACTATAATAATGTAAATCAACACAAATGATTCTAATGTAAATAGAAAACGATTTAAAATAAATAGATAGTGTTGAGTAACTCATGAAAGAAACCAAAAATAAATTACATTTTTAATGTAATAACTAAAACTATATTACGAAAGAAAATGCAGAAAAAGTAAACAACTATATTAAACACCGAATATTTACTAACTCTACGATTAGCAATTACATGCTGCACATTGGATTCAACATTTGAATCGGCGACTGCGACTTTAACACGTGAATATGAATTGGTAAAGCTCCTTCCTTTCTGTTTATTATTAATTATTTTTTGATTTATTGTTTTACAGTGCCTATAGTATATGGAATATATCAAAATAAAGATGCAGTTTATTCTGTTGGAAATTTCTACGTTTTAACCTGTTATCTGCTGACAAAATGCTACTGGTGTCACTCCTAAGTGCAACCTGATCCTGAACAAGGCGTAAAGTAGCCACACAAATTACGGTCAGACATATTCGTTCAAAAAATAATAGTTAATTAAATTAAGAAATTCGAAAATGCAATTATTACACTTCTCAATGCGCGCGCGCACACACACGACCACACACACACACATTATTGCTTCGTTCAGTTACGTATTGCTTTGGTGGATATTTCAGACTATATTATCGGTTATTTAATATATTGTGTTTTGGAATAATTCATGAGCTTTTCTTAGTTCTTTTGATCAACCGAAACATCGATCCTTTTTAAAATATTACTTCCTTTCTTTAAGAAAAATTGTTAATTGTTAATTTTGAATTATGAAATTTGATAAGACGCATTTGCGTATGTTAAGAAAAGACTTACGATAGTTTCATTATGAAAATACAAATATTCTAATGTTGTATTGTATGACACTGCGTTGTCACTGTTTATATCTTGATATGTTCTTTTGAAATGAAAGAATAAATTTTCAGAATCGTCTCTAAAAATATTTTTCAAGTTTTCAATGCAGGATTATGATTTAAGCGAAGGGAAACTTTATGCTTTGATCATACTGTGACTATATTCTTTAACAAATAAATTTCTTTTACCATGGTGGTATATAATTTACTAACTAACATATTAATAATGAAACGCAATCTAATTAAAAATTTAAAAAAATTAGCTAATGAAATATGAATACAAAAACATAAACACAATTTACATTAAAATTACTATAATAATGTAAATCAACACAAATGATTCTAATGTAAATAGAAAACGATTTAAAATAAATAGATAGTGTTGAGTAACTCATGAAAGAACCAAAATAAATTACATTTTTAATAATAATAACTAAAACTATATTACGAAAGAAATGCAGAAAAGTAAACAACTATATTAAACACCGAATATTTACTAACTCTCGATTAGCAATTACATGCTGCATTGGATTCAACATTTGAATCGCGACTGCGACTTTAACACGTGAATATGATTGGTAAACTCCTTCCTTTCTGTTTATTATTAATTATTTTTTGATTTATTGTTTTACAGTGCCTATAGTATATGGAATATATCAAAATAAAGATGCAGTTTATTCTGTTGGAAATTTCTACGTTTAACCTGTTATCTGCTGACATAAATGCTACTGGTGATCACTCCTGGAACTGACCTGACACAAGACGTAGTACCACACAATTACGGATCGGGTTTCGTTCGGTTTTAGAGATCGATTGGAATGGGTTAATTCAGAATCGGATTGTGGGCCTATAATCGCGGCGCGCACGCACGATCACCGCACGCACGATCACGCGCCGCGCAGCACGTCGCACGCAGCGCACTACCACACACGCACGGACACTGCCGATCGCACATCGTTCCGCACGCACGCGATACGCACTGATACGCGCACGGATACGCGCGTCACGCACGCACGACCACGCACGGATCGCACGGTTCCGCACGCGCTGCGCGCTGCCACGCACGACGCACGCGGATACGCACGCATTTGCCGACGTTCGCGCACGCACGTTCACGCATCGGATACCGCACGGATCGCTGCGGTCACGCACGCACGGCATCCGCGACGCGCGGATCACGGATCGCGCCACGCACGGATCACTCGCGCCGCGCGCATCGCGCACCACCTGCCTGGATGCTGCCTTGCGGATCACCGCGCGCCTCGGGCTGCCTGGATCGCACGCCGTCACGCACGGACACTGCCGGATCTGCCGCGCTTCTGGATCACTGCCGCACGGATCTACGCACGGTCGCGCACGGATCGCCGGATCACCCGCGTGCACGCTCACTGCGCGCGGATCTGCCGCGCACGGATCACCTTACCGCCGCCTGGATCACGCCCGCACGATTGCCGCACGCCGCGATCGCCGCTGCGATCGCGTGCGCACGGATCCGACTGGTCACTGCACGCGGATCGCGCGCGGATCGCGCGCACGCGCTGGATCGCGCGCGCTCATCGCACGCATACGCGACCACGCACGAACGCGCACTACCGCGACCACCACCGCCACACGCCACAATACCACACGCACGCACGCAGCGCGCACAACGCGGATCCGCACGCATCACGCACGCACGATCACACGACACGCCGATACGCACTCACACAGCAACACGTTCGACGGATCGCGAAAAGTCGCAAAATGAGTCACTAGATGATTCTGATGAAGTCTTTTAAGTCCGCTACGAGTACTCCATCTCCCTATTTCAGGATCAGACGAAGTCCGGATAGAACTCAGGTCATGGTTTTTTATTACATTCGAAAGGTGTGACTGGTTAATGAGTAACAACAAATTACCTCTACTACATACGCGTGAGGCAGTTGGCGCACAGACTCACAAAGTTTGTATGGATGTCTTAGGTTGTTGTGGAAGGACAATGTGCTATCATAGTGAAACGGAAAACCAGCATTTAATAATTATATCTGTTGAGAAAATCATTTGAGATGACAAGGTTTAAAATTCTGCATTGTCCGCACAAAATTTGTATCGACTTCTAATATTTTTCGAAATGACAAAAGATAAATTATTCTTAACGACATCGCTATGTAGTTTAGAATTTATGTAAAACTCAAGTCCATTTCTCTATTTTTTCAGCCAAGTTCTTATTCAAAAACATGTTTACGTGACTTTATTTCATTTCAATAGTTCATGCATTGATTTTTTATCATCAACTATTATTTTCAAATACAAGACATCCCATAAAAATGTAAAGTCATTTTCAAATTAGAATGAGCCAAAGAAAAGTTCCTATATTTCTTTTTTCTTCTTCTTTTTGACGTCTTTGGATGTAGATATTTTATTTTTGAAGATTAAAAAAGTGTAATATTTTAATGATGATTATTGAAAATTTTCAGTAGCGTTTCGTCTGATGACTATTTTTTTACCAAACTAATCGATCAGGTGTTTTTCTATTTATCTTTCTTCCTGAACTGTTTCCAATATTATCTTATTGTGATGTTATCCTTTTTGCGATTTATTTCGAATGTCATAGGATAAGAGAAGCGAATAACTGTCGACAAGAAACGGCGCACTTTTCTTATGTGAGAAAGTAATATTTTCTTGCATTTAGCTGTGTTACTGTCTACCAAATATGAGAACATACGGTAAACTTATACTGAGTGGTTATTATTTCTGGTGTTGAAGCTTGCTGAGATTCTAGGAATTATTCTGCAATTCCTTTTATTTATCATTAAAAAATTTAATACAAGTTCTTTCTGTTCATCCACACTCTTGAGATGTTCTAACACAAAGGGATCCTTACAATTCTCAAGATATTCCTACAAAATGTTTTTTTAGGTTTCAATCAGAAAACAAATTTAACAAGGTAGCCGGAGGGCAGAGAGAGGATGGATTTAATCTTAAAAAGTGCCAATTTTGCAAGTAGCACACGGATTGCACGGCATGAGCTCAAAGTCTTTGCCTGATTACAAAACGTTGGCTTAATTTTGATTAGAAAATAAGCAATTCAAAAGTTTCATCATTGCATAGCTCTATTATTAAAGACTTTTCATTTGCCAAATAGACAGCCAAACAAGTTCATTAACAAAACCAGAGGAATCAAGGTAAATTTTTGCGAAATAGTCAGACGAGGAGAAAGCGCAATGTATTTTGTGGTCACGAAACCAAATTGACCATCTCCATTCAAAAGGAACTTAGACGTTGTTATGGACAAAGACCTTTAGATGGTGAAGACCATAAAGTATCCACCCACTGGGATTCTGTAGTTCGTCGGTTTTGGTTAAAAATTTCCTGGCAGACGGAGTTGGATGAACAGACCACACACCATGATATGTTCCCCTAATGTTACTCCTTTTGATTTCTTCTTTTGGCTTTATAACACGGAATGTCTTCGCAACAGCAGGCCATGTTCTTGATATACTGAAATCTAGAAGTACAAATACTGTATCTAGTGTTCCAAAACAAACGTAGTACAAGACTGGAATACCACCTAGATTTTTCTGAGCTACAAGAGGAAATACAGGGAAATTTAGCACGTTAATCACACGAGGTCATCTGAAATTCGAACCACCTATCTAATTAGATGAATCCTTCTCTGCGATCTCTTAGCTCCATTAGAGGAAGGGTAATCTGATTAGATAATAGGTATAATTGTTTTTTGATTACTGTGTGAAACGTATTTGATTCACATGGCAATTGACCACACCATTGGCTCAATGTTCCCCTAATGTTACTCCTTTTGACTTCTTCTCTTTTCTTTATAACAAGGAACACGGTATTTGGTCTTATTTCACAATGAATTATGGCATTTGCAATCATAAAAATAAACATGTAGCTAAGTATGAAAGTTTTTGAATCAGAAATTTTAGAAATCAAGGAAGTACTTTGTTCTCACCTTGTATGCAACTAATAGTCAAGTAACAAACATTCACTCATTTAAAGACACAGTCAATTACTATCTCTATTCTCGCAGAGGTTCAAAATTGTTTCAGGATAAAATAATATTTTCAGATAATAATTTTAGTAAGTGATAATTGAGGGATATTGTTTGAGAGATGGAATTTGAGATCTATTTCAAATATCTTTCGCAACATTCTAAGAAACTGAAAAAGAATCAAGGATTACAGAACAGCCTCAAGAAATTAAACAATGCGTTTTTAAATGTACATTCCATAAAATTTTAAAAATTTGTGGAATCTTAGAGATGCAGTCTGTATGTTCACCAGTAGCCATTATTCTCTCGATAGGCTGTCTAATGATGATTAATCACCTGTCATGTCTTTTGAATTGAGAATAGATATATTACTGTAATAACAGCTGTGATCTGATGTTTTAGGTGTTTGAAATCTCTCTGTGAGCACTGCTTCTTTTTTACTAGAAAATCAACAGGCATTGTTTGACGTTGCAAATTGCCTCTTCATTCTGAATTTCCCTTCAAATTTGACGTGTTTAAATAGATATATATGCGAGAGAAATGTTTAACATTGATTGAAAACAAATAAAATAAATGTATGTTTTATGACAGAAATATTTTTTATTTACATATTATTTAAATATTTCTTTATTTAGAAACCCTCTTGGTAAATAACATTTCCGTGCGAGTATTTTTCGTTGTTTAATAATTTTCCTTGTACTTCGGATGTCTTTGTGTAAATTTTAACGTGATTGGGAATCCTCGACCTTGAAAGTGCAACATAGAGCTGTCCATGTGGAAGACAGGCTCATCGAGGTAAATTCAATATGATCAGTTTGCCCCTGCGATTTGTTGATAATCATCTTGTAAGCTGGAATTAACGGGAACTGGCGGCGGTTGAGAAGGAATGGTAGATTCACGTCACTGGTGGCTAATTTAATTCTTAGCAAGAAAACAACATCATACGATTGCATTCAGATACAATTTGGCGTCCAAACTATATCACGCACTTGATAAACCACTGACATAATTTACTACTTTCTATTAAAAACAGAAATTAATTTGAAATATATTATTAATATAATTCAAAATTTCTATTGATCATAGCGAGATAATTTTTATATCAATCGATAGAAAATTTTATTTCACTATTTTAGAGCTATTAAAATTGAAATCATAACAATTACTTTATTTTTAAATTGAAAATTACTGAAATTTAGGTTCTCTAACAATGAAATAATGCTGTTTAACGTCTCGCAGTGCTATGGCGCGAGTTTTATTGTTGGTGAAGTCAGAGCGTTACCGAAGCATCTGGGCTATTATATTAGTAATTCTCTGAAGAAAACCTGAGGTTGAGACCTGAGTTGCAGTGAAGACAAAATACTAGCGTCTCAATTCAATCTATGAGTTGAGGTTTTTCAAATTTAAACTTCGAGAGCAGATAAAAGAAAAACCAAGGGAGGGGTGGCGGTATGCACGGATTTCATTTAAATCGTTGATTGAGCTTTTGTAGAGAAAAATGTCTATATCTCCAACATAGCACAAAATTTACCTTACCATCCACATGTAATTATCAGCATTTCCAAGAATATTAAGAGTTTAAGAGGCACTTTAAAACTCTAGAGCTAAGAACATAAAGGAACATCTAAACATGCGTCTGTTCTGTATAAATAGAACTAGTAAGAGTGAAAATTATAAATGGCGACACGTGCATTTCAAATAGGAATTGAGAGGTGACAACAACCGGAAAAGGCAGATCGCTCAACGATAAAATTTGTCAGCTTATTACTAATATATTAGACCAAGATCTATCAACTCTCATGTCTTCTCCTCTGACACGTCAGCAACAATAAAGGTTCGCGCCTAGCAGCGCACGAGGACGTTAAAACAGCTCTATTTCATTGTTATAGACTCCTAAATTTCAGTAATTTCAATTTAGAAATAAAGTAATTGTACTTGATTTCCAAGTTTAATAGCTCTAAAATAGTGAGAGTAAAAATTTGCTATCGATTGTTATAAAATGTATCTCGCTATGATCCTTGTTCCCGCGAAATTTTAAATTATATTATCACTTACATTTTCCAATTAATTTCCGTTTTTTAATAGAAAGTAGTCAATCCACGTAAGTGGTATATCATACTGCGTTGATATAGTTTGGACACCACCGACATCTGATTATTTATTCAATCGTGATGTGATGAATTTGATATTTTTTTTCAACGTTTGACAAGGCAGAGAGGAGGTGCTTGTTTTGATTAGATCATCAAGTACAAAGGAAATGTGTTAACAACGAAAACTCCACGGAATTTGTTTACCAAGGTTTCTGAATAAGAAATATGTAAATAAAAAATATTTCTAAGTCATCAAACATATGATTTTTTATTTGTTTTCAATCAATGTATTAAACATTTATCTCCATATATTCTATTTAAACACGTTAAATTTGACGAAAGAATCTCTCGAATGAAGAGCAATTTGCGTCGATCTTCATGAGGGTATTTTCTTGTTATCAAATGTATTTATATTTTTGTTGTTTCCTGTAAATTCCTTTAGAAAATAGATTAAAAAATAATAATATTGCAGAAGAGATGATTCTCTATTTCTTAAGACAAATAAACATTAATTTTTGGAATAAAGAAGTGGAGCGAATATGTCAGCAAATAAAATCTATTTATTACATTTTAAATGCCTATTTATACATTTTAGAGCGAAATAGAGAAGCCTTATCAAACACAGTCTGGGCAGAAAGAGAATTTGGAAGAGGAATTCAAAGACACGTAGAGAATGTTTAAATCTGAACACATATTTAACAAAAGCAACTAAATGCAAGGATATTCATATTAGATAAATATTTAAGAATAATTTATTTGCTTTCGATTCTAATAGAAGTAGTTTGCATTTTTGAAAAAATATAAGCTTTTTAACTTCAGTAATATTTGCTATTAGTCGAGGTGATGAAATGGCGTTACTAATACAAAATATCACTACAAAGAGTAAATATTTATTACATATCTTCTTTTGCCAAATGATATATTAAAAATAAATCCATATATACGCTATTTATACTCTAAGAGAACTAAGAGACGTAGTCTATATTTAGCTCTAATTAGATAATACTAGTTTAATTGAACAAAATCTAATTTACGCATTTCATCTTTTGAGAATTTTTTCGATATTTATATTTTATCAAGCAGAAAGCAAACGATGACTTCTTGCTTCAGGATGAAACGAAAACTCCGCTAAGATATTTAAAGAAGGGAAGCAAATAGAGTTCTGTAGGAAATGGATTACAATGAAATAAATAAAATACGAATCCACAGCAGCAGAAAACTCAAAATGAAAAGAAAACTCTCTTTGAAAATGCAGATTCACAGTTTTTTAAATAGCCATTGCCTATAGATATTATAACTTTTCTTTCAGAATTCAAATATTTCTATAGACTTTTCACAGATGTTTTTGAAGCTAAATCTTTTTCCTGACAGTGAGCTAAAACATAATGAGATTCACTTGGTGTAGGATTATATCTTTACGTAAAACCATGATAACTGCAGCATAACACTTCAAACGTTCCGACATTCATTTCATGATTGAGGGGCGAAAAACAGAAACACAGTAATGAATATTTTAAGTTCATTAGAGACAGTACAAGAACAAACCACATTGATATAAAAACCAAGGCATCCTAGAACCAAGGAAGAATATTTAAATAAGGTCTTTCTTTTCGCATCAGAAAGCAGTGTATACTTAAAGAAAAGAGCTACTGCTAAAGATTAGATCAAAGAAATTATGTTACTGTCACGTCACACTAGCATGTCATTTAAATGCTAAAGTTTGCTGCATCCTTAAAAGTAACCGCAACAACCGACTTATTTTCACAGAACCTACGGTAGCATTTTAGGGACGAGATTAACTCGGTTATGTCATAAAGTGGTTATGCAGGATTTGGGACGTGACATTTCAAATTGAAGATCGCTAGAATACCAATTTGTCATCTAACTCACTAAGCAATATTTCACAAATTATATATAAAAAATGAATAAATTAAATAATGTAATCCGTCGGGTGAAGAGTCTTGCAGGTGACCCTCAAAAGATATAATGCGTTTTCAGACTTATTAGTTTCGTTCGCCGCATTTTGAAAGTGTAGCATGTCTTATAAATGCACAACTCTAAAATCCAAGGGCTTGACTTTTTCTTCTAGCTCTTTAAAACCGGTGGCATTTGAGGAGGAAGCAGCAGAATTGGACTCTCCAACCTGGGTGGTCCATTTTACCACCCACACCCTTGATACAACCTTCCCTTAAGGTGCATGGAAATGGTTGCTGAGTTTAGCAGGATGATTGGATACCCCTCACTTATCACCTCACCTCCCTCAAAAGAAATCAACCATCTCGAATGAGGCCTTCTTCGCTGTGAAGGGAAATTTTTTATGAGCGCTCGGACACTCGCTCTGATGTCAGAGGGTTAATCACAACAAGAATAACATAAACAAGAATGATATACGAAATTAAAATATATTGCACGATATATTGGAGAACTGAGACTTGTTACATCAGCGATCTTATTTTACATGGGTAAGAACTTTGTTATTTCTCTGAGTAGATTTTGTGTATTTCAGGAGAAATAATTATATCTTTGTGTTGTTACGTGGTGAAACAAAGAACAACAAAGACAAGTGATAATGCATACCATGTATTCCTTTTCTCAGGCTATGTTGCTGAAACTTGTTTCTAATAATGAGGTATGTATGAGATTCAGCGTTGTTTCACATTGCAGTTTTCCGTCGATGAAGTGTTTTAACCTCTGCAGCAATGATGCCCGAGCTCAGCTCGTTGCATCGAGATACACCATTTTTGCACTTTTAATCTAAAATTAAATAATTTAAAGACACGTTATAATTTGATACAAAATGCAGCTGGTAATACATTAACTAAAGTGATCTTAGTTGAATCAAAACGACAACATTTCGAAACAGAAAAGAAGTCATGCAATTAAATGGTACAGAAAACTACAGTTAGGGGTTGATCACTGGACATATAGCACAAGTGAAATTCAACAGCTAGATGTATCATTTTTTAACCTTCCAGCGAATGCTAAATTTTTTTTTTTACACGAGCGCAGGCGCGTGTTCGTACTTTCTACGACACAATAAATTTCTTAAGTTTTAGCCTCGCGTGAAGTTTAATAATGTAAAAAATCAGTTTACCACTGAAAGACTGCGCACTTCGTTACATACACTCAGTTCTATACGCATTCGTCTTTGAAAGTTTATTTACTATTGACATATACGAGACCAAATTGCATTTGCCGCTTACTCTATGAATCCAATAGCCGCCTCAGACCTCTGCATTCGACAGAGGCTTGGACTCGGGCGGTTTCGGGTGCCTAGAGTGCATTTTACGGGAGAAAAATATTTCCTTTCTGTTGACAATTAATCCTTCAAATTCCGGTGCCGTTCTTCTGGAGAATTCAGTAAAGAAGGAGATTCATTCTTTTTTTTGCATTACTACAATGCCTATTTTGAGGTTCTGGAATTCCTCAATCTAGCCAGGTTTAGAGATTAACTCGTTTGGAAAACTACAGCTCGCTTACTTAATTTGTCTTTTTTTTGCTTTCAGTCGGCATGTCGTCGTTATCGATTTATACCCACATTTTTCCTGAGCATATACAGTCATCAGCTAGAAATTCTCAAAGTGCTGCATGAGGGCATAGTCCACTAGAACCACATTACTACTTTCGTTTCAAGACTTATGCAAATAATCCTTTACTAAGAACTTTCTCCACATATGAAATTTGACTTAGATAGCATTCAGATCCGTCATTTTGCAAGCTGCAGACGGGAATGCTCATAAACCAGGTGTAAAATGTTACATTTTATTTTATTTAGTTTCTTCAAGCTAATTCAGTGATTGCCAATCTATGGGCCGCGCCCACTTGTGGAGTCGTGGATATAACAGTGGTGGGCCAAGAGATATGTGAGTCAAGTCAGTTAGGGGAACTTCAGAGTCTTCAGTCAATTTTGCTTTCTAAAACTATATATTTTAATTCTTTATAGTAAACTTTTCTAATTACTGACATATAGTACTTATAATATATATATAAATATATATTTTGCATTTTTCCACTTGTATATTTAGTTGTGGGCCAAAATGTTTTTACACAACAGGTGGTCTGTACAAACAAAAGGTTGGGGAACCTGAACTAATTTAACATCTGTAACTGATTCTCAAGTTGCTGTGACCTGTAATTTGTTTGATACACGAAGTCATTTCGAATCGCAGTGTAAAAAAATCCCTACTGAATTGCAAATGTCAGAGTCTATCAGATAGAATGGTATACAGCATTTTTTAGGTTTCAAAATACAATTGAAAAAACTTATTTATTCAAGTTAATTAAAAAGCGAAATCTATCATGAGGCATAATTAAGATTGGTAAACCAGAAATAAATTTATTCAAAAATTAAGTAAATATTTCGGCAGTTCTCAACAACATTGAGTGACAGTACATTCAAGGCAATGACTTAAAAAATAAACTTTAGCATGTACTAACTGTCAAATATTCGCCTTAAATTAGTTATTAAATGAAATAAAAGCTGCGTTTGAAGGAAACCTTAATTATATACTAAAGCGGGAGTTATTTTAAATTTGATTATTTTTCTACTTTTACGTCTTTGAATTTTAATCAATATACAAACTAGAAAATTACCTGTCATGGTTTGACGGGTGAGCAAATTGCCTCTTCATTCGAGAATTTCCATTCAAATTTGACGTGTTTAAATAGTATATATATGCGAGATAAATACTTAATTGATTGAAAACAAAAAAATAAACATATGTTTTATGACAGGAAATACTTTTTTTATTTACATATATATTAAATATTTCTTTATTCAGAAAACCTCTTGGTAAACAACATTCCGTGTGAGTATTTTTCGTTTTGATTAAATTTTCCTTTTACTCAGATGTCTTTGTGTAAGATTTAACGTGATTGGGAATCCTAGACCTTGAAGGGTAACATAGAGTGCCATAATGACACCGGGTTCATCGAGGTAAATTCAGCATGATCAGAAAGCTTGCCCTGAGATTTGTTGATAGTCATCGTGAAGCTGGAATTAACAAGAACTGCGGCGGTTGAGAACGAATGGTAGATTCACGTCACTGGGCTAATTTAATTCTTGGCAAGAAAACAACATCATACGATTGCATTCAGATACATTGTGGCACCTGACTATATCCACGCATGATATATCACTGATGAATTTACTATTTTCTATTGAAGAGTAATTTGAAATATAGGATTAATATAATTTAAAATTTCTCTGGAACTATTGATCATAGAGATAAATTTTATATCAATGGATAGCAACTTTTATTTCACTATTTTAGAGATATTAAATTTGAAATTAGCACGACAATTACTCTTTTAAATTTGAAATTACTGAAATTTAGATTCTCTAACCATGAAATAATGCTGGTTAACGT
This sequence comes from Araneus ventricosus, assembly GCA_013235015.1. Classification (NCBI taxonomy): domain Eukaryota; kingdom Metazoa; phylum Arthropoda; class Arachnida; order Araneae; family Araneidae; genus Araneus; species Araneus ventricosus. Next base: position 42,420 of record BGPR01004285.1, on the reverse strand, counting down.
CTCGCACTGCTATGGCACGAGTTTTATTGTTGGTGACGTCAGAGCGTTACCGGAGGATCTGCGACTATTATATTAGTAATATTATGGAATCTTAAAATAATAATATTTTCTCGTATTCGTCCTAGGTGTCGCCAATTGTATGGAAAAACTGCATTTATATTAATGTATTATCTACTAATTAAGCTCTGAAAATATTAAAATAGTAAAAAGCATATCGTCATCCAAAATACACAAAAGATCTATTTCTTTAAACTGTGGAACATAAAAAAAGTTAGTGAAAACTCAATAACAAATATTCATCTTTACAAAAAGGAAACAAATCACATTAAATGAAAACACGTAAAATAGAGATTAGAGGGATATTTACAGATCTCCCTCTTGATCTGAGAGATGAATTATACACACGATCTCTCCTCTTGACCTGAGAGATGGATTATATACACGATCTCGCCTCTTGACCTGAGACGGATTATACACACGATCTCTGCCTCTTGACTAAAGAAACGATTATATACACGATCTCTGCCTCTTGATCTGAGAGATGGATTATATACACGATCTCTGCCTCTTGACCTGAGAGAGGATTATACCTTGCATTCTCCCTCTCTGATCTGAGAAGTTATATACACGATCTCTAGCTCTTGACTAGAGGGAGGATTACATCTCTGCCTCTTGACCGAAACGGATTATATACACGATCTCTGCCTCTTGATCCTGAGATGGATTATATACACGATCTCTGCCTCTTGATCTGAGAGATGGATTATATACACGATCTCTGCCTCTTGACCTGAGAGATGGATTATATATGCGATCTCCCTCTTGATCTGAGACGGATTATATACGTCTCTGCCTCTTGACCTGAGAGACGGATTATACACACGATCTCTGCCTCTTGACTAAGAAACGGATTATATACACGATCTCTGCCTCTTGATCTGAGAGATGGATTATATACACGATCTCTGCCTCTTGACCAGAGCGAGATGGATTATATTACGTCTCTCCTCTTGATCTGAGCAGATTATATACACGTCTCTGCCTCTTGACCTGAGAGACGGATTATACACACGATCTCTGCCTCTTGACCTAAGAAACGGATTATATACACGTCTCTGCCTCTTGATCTGAGATGGATTATATACGTCTCTGCCTCTTGATCTGAGGGTGATTATATACGTCTCTGCCTCTTGACCTGAAAGATTATACACGATCTCTGCCTCTTGATCTGAGAGATTGATTATATACACGATCTCTGCTTCTTGATCTGAGAGATGGATTATATACACGATCTCTGCCTCTTGATCTGAGAGATGGATTATTTACACGATCTCTGCCTCTTGAGTCTGAGGTGGATTATATATACGATC